>RJWM01040825.1:0-15252 GCA_004363535.1 Dasyprocta punctata
GACATGTCCTTAAAGAACATGATTAAGCCTATTTTCAAGTAAGTCAATAAATGTTACACCTTAAATTACTTACAACATTAAATGAACATACTCTTTACAAAAGAAGTTTGACATATAACATAATAATGCTGAGGTATAATACATATAACATACTGATGATCTAGATCTAGACAGAAATATATATGCGTTGTATGCTAAGAATATTTCAAGGTTATCAAGAGATTCAATAAATCTGGAATACAGTCTAAACATCTTCATAAAACTTTGTACACACATCTGATATACATCTCCAACTGGGACCAACTGGCCTAGAAGATACTAGATTTAAACTAAGATTAGCTTATGGCCAATAAACTTTTAAACAATAATTACACTTTACAATTTGCTATGCTGTAAATGTCCTCTCCCAAATCCATGATGAGATTTAATTGCCATTGTGATGGTATTAAGAGATGGGACCACAAAGCAGTGATTAAACCATGAAGACTCTGTCCTCATTAATGTATTAATGCCATTATGATTGGAGTGAGACTACTCAGGAGTGGGCTTCTGAAGGACAGAATTTATTTTTGTTTCCACACTGTCTTACCCTTTGGCCTTCTGCCTGGGATGATATAGTGTGAAAGCCTTGACAGATACAGATGCCTTGCTCTTGCACTTCTTGGCCTCCAGAAGCATAAACCAAATAACTTCTGTTATTTATAAATTACTCAGATGTAGGTATTCTGTTATAGCAACACTGAATTGACAAAGACATTCTTAGTGCCCAATATCATCAATCTTGACAAAATAATACCAAGACTCTGATATACAGAAACATATCATAGAACCAAGGGCACTGAAAAAGCTCTTAGAATGTCCCAGATAGGGTACAATTTCTGAAATATTAAGAAGCATCTCTTTTGCTTTGAAAATTTCATCAAAAGTAATATAGATTGTTTTAAAAATCTAATTATTTCTAGTATGTTAGAAGGAAAAAATCCCACAGATCTGTGATTTATTTTCTTGTTTTTTATTTTATAGAAAAAAGTTAGAACAAAATTTCATAACAAAATAATAGAAGAATGACAATAGTTAATACATCACATGTTGTTTTTTAAAAAATGGTTGTTCACGGTACAAGATATGGTCATAAAAATTTCTCCAATTGATATTACCTCAAACCTTTCTTTTTAATGAACTAAGAGACACCAATAATATAACTGACTTGCATTTTTTTCATTTGCATTGTCTTTTCTTTCCTTTTTTGATAAGGTTGCCTAAAATTTCTCAATTTTATTCAGTTTTTCAAAGAAACAACTTCGAAATTATTGATTCTTTGTATTGTTTTCTTAGTCTCAGTTGCATTAATTTCTGCTCTAATCTTTATTATCTCCTTTCTTGTATGAGCAATGAGCTTGACTTTCTCCTTTTTTCTAGAAAAGGATCAGTGTTAGGTTATTTGAGCTCACCCTGTTTTTCTGATACAGTAATTCACTGAGATAAATTTCCCTCATAGGACTATGTATCACTTACAACCATCAATGTAAATCGTCTCAATTCAATGTATCCCATCAGTTCAGTATGTTGTGTTTGCATTAGCATTTAACTGTAGAAACTGCCTAATTCATTCTTCATTTTCATATAACCCATTGGCTGTTCAGAGGGTGTTAATTTCCATGTGTTTATGAAATATTTGTGGTTTCTTTTGCCATTGATTTCCAATTGAATTTGCACTATGATCTTATAACATACATGGGATAGCTTCTGTTCCTTCATATTTTCTTAAGCATGTTTTTTCAGCTAGTGTGTGATCTAATTTGGAGAACATTTATCTGCTGCTGAGAAGAATGTATATTCTGATGTTGTGGGGTGGAACACTCTGTAGACATCTGCCAAGTGCATTTGTTCAAAAATTAGGTTCAGTTTTGATATTTCTTGGTTGATTTTTTGTCTAATTGATTTGTCTATTTGTGACAGTAGGGTACTGAGGTCATCCATTTCAATTGTATTAGTGCTTATTTGATTTTTCATGTCTGCTAATATTTGTTTTATATAGCTGTGTGAATTGGTATTTGATGCATATATATGCATCCTCTTGGATTGTCCACTTTGTGACCTTTTTTATCTCTCTTGATCAGTCTTGGCTTGAAATTCACTTTGTCCACAAATAGAATAGCTACCCCTGCTTTTTTCTGGGTTCCTGTCACATGGAGTACTGTTTTCAATTTTTTGACTTTCAGTCTCTGAAATTCTCTTTGAGTTAAATGTGTTTCTTTTATGCAGCACAATCAATCTTGATTCTTGATCCATTCTGCCATTCTGTTTCTTTCAATTGGTGAATTGAGATGATTTACATTGATGGTTGTAAGTGATACATAGTGACTTATCCTTGTCATATTATTTTCCTGTTGGTCCTCTTTCTTTCCTCTCTGTTTAATTACTTGCCTTGCCTGGTAGATATACTCTTCTGGGGTTCATGGTTTTGTGGTCCCATTATCTCTTTCTAGAATGTCCTACCAAATACTTTGGCTTGCTGGTTTGGTGCTCATAAATTTCTTCAGGTCTTCTTTATCACAGAAGTATCTTATTTCATCATCGATCTTGAAAAATAGTTTTTCTGGGTACATATTTCTTGGTTGGAGAGTTTTTTTAAGAGGGTAGCTTGAAGTACTTCACTCTAAGCTCTCCTTGACTTGAGGGTTTCTGTTAGAAGTCTGCTGTGATTCTGATGGACTTTCCTTTATAGGTGGTTTGTTTCTTTTCTCTAACAGTTTTTAATAACCTCATCTTTTGCTGAACTTTGGGAATATTAACTATAATATGTCTTGGTGTAGTTTTTTTTTTTTAATCATGGCTAATTTGAGTCCTATATGCCTCACTTATCTGTATGTCAAATTCTTTCTCCATGCTTGGGAAGACTTCTGCCATTACTTCTTTGAACAGGTTTTTTATGTCATTTGTGCTATATCCTGCTTTTCATTGACTCTGTTCAGTCTTTTTTTTCACAGCATTATCTAGCAGCTCTTGAATTGATTTTTTTGTCATCCCTTGCTATTTGAAGAAATCTTTCTTTTTCATGATCACTAACAACAACACTGTCTTCTATATCTGAGATTTGCTTCAAATTGGCTTATTCTACTGCCTATCTTTTCAATGGAATTTTTAATCTCCAGGATGTCTGTTTGAATCTGTTTCATGGATTGCATTTCTTTCTTTGTTGGGCATTCATAGTTTACATCATTTCTCATATTGCTCTATTTTTTAAAATCTTTATCTGGTCTGGAATCACTAATCATGTCCTTCATTATGGTCACCATCTTTGTAGTTATCTTAGAAATAGTTCTGATTTGATTTTTTCTATAGCTACATTCATTTGCTTTATTACTTCTGCTCTTACCACTTCAAAGATTCCAGGTGGATGGTTTTCATCTCATCTGGGTTTGCCTTTGGTAAGTTGAAAGTCTGAGGCTGCATCTTATGTCTATATCTTTTCATTTTCTATTTTTTAAATTTAATTCCTGCCCTGATGATTGTAAATTGCTTATGGCAGGTAACTTCATTGTTAATATTGAGAACCATGAAGAAGGGACTACTTCTCAGGGATGTCTTTCAGGTGCAGATGACTTTTGGGTTTTGAATCTGTTGCAAGATCCTACCACTTTGATTTACTGAGGATGAGAAGTTGCTGCCATTTCAGTCTAGTCCCTGGTTCTTGGCTCTTGCCTGTAGTCTTATTTATATGATCCATAGGCAGTCTCAGTCTTGGCATACCAGGAAGAACAACTGATTCTAACAATTATACCATCTTGGCTAAAGTAGTACAATCAGTAATAACAACAGAATCAAACACAACCTTGAAGATTACAAACTATGGTTCTATTAGTTGCCATCATTAACTGTATGAACTAGAATTGTGGTTATGGAACAAAATATAAAACAAACCATAAAATTGTATACAACAACTATGTCCTCAATATGTTGATTTTATCCTTAGGGGAGCAAATTTAAAAGGGGTCTGGGGAAAAAATAGAAAAAATAGAAGAAGAGGAAAAGATTAGAAACAAGACTAGAGGAAAAAGGAAGATTACACAAACTTTGGGAAACTGGTAAAGAAGACAAAGAGTGTGCATGTGTGCAAAAGTGTCAAAATGGGATCTGGATCCACATTTATGCTCTGATTTTGCATATGTTTACCCAAGTATCACAGAGGGTCCAATAGACCCACACCACTCCAGGATTTGTTAAAAAATTTTTTTCTTTTGATTTTTCTATTAGAAGTAGCCCAGCTCAATACAATGGCACATGAAAGACCAGATTTGCAAGTTTTGGAGGAGGTCAAAAGTGAATCATTAGATTCCTCATGTATGAATGATGATGAAGATGATCCATTATGGGAAAATACATGCTTTTGTAACAAAAGAGTTGTGTGGGTGGAAGATGATGATGATGATGATTTTGGTGTTGACTGCATGAGCCAAAGTTCCTGTGACAGTGAAATGGAGCAAGAATTGTCTGACATAGACATAGGAAACACAGATCTCCTTGATTCAGATGACAAAGAAAACAGCAATGTGAGTATATATTTGACTAGTTTAAATATTTTAAAGTGGCTATGCAACAAAAATGGAACTATATATGCAACTATATTTTCACTGAAAATATAGTGAAGGTCCTGGCAGGGACACAACATACTTGACTGAATGCCAGCACTGCCATTCAGTGTTGGAAATTGTGACAGATGAAATGCTACAAGATGCTGTGAAATACTCAAAGGCTTAAATTCAAGCAAAACCTTCTGTACACACCAATAGCCATGTTCAAAAATGCATATATTATGACACCTCACTAGCTGAACTGAAAGCATTCATGGGTCTTCTGCACTTAGCACAGATTTCTTATAGTGATTTTATAAATGTGAAAACTTCTGGAAAAGCGATAGGTCAAAATATGACATAAAAATTAATGGCCTTATAATGTGAAAACTTATTACACTTTCAATCTAGACATTTATCCTGGAACTCAGCCATCAGGTCCTTATTATAATAAACAGTGATTTTTGTGAACAGACTTGTTCCCATGTCCCAAACTAATCGGAATTTGGCATTCAGCAATTGGTTTATTGGTTCCAATTACTGTTACATTTGCTACCAGAGCACAAACTGACCAGCACAGGAACTGCACACAGAAATAAAGCATAAATTCCAAATAAAATGTTGTAACTTCAAAACAGAGAATTAGGTAATACAATTTTTGAATTTGAGAAAGATTGGCCTTGTGTATGGCAAAGAAAACTATACTGGAACTGCGATGTCAACATTTCAGCGTGATAGAAATATTGATATGGAAACCTCAAAAAAATGGAAGCCTGAGATAGAAACTTTCAATAACAGGACCAAAGGGGAAGTAGATGTTTTTGATGAGTTATGTGGCAATAATAATGTCACTTGAAACACAAAGCATTGGCCACTGCTTGTATTTTACTGGATCCTAAACACGTGTGTCAGAAATAGTTCAATAGTTTACCAAGAAAATAACAAGTGCAAAATATCATCGAGAAATTTTCTCAGAGGATATGGACTGAAGCTCATAATAGATCATTGATAGCAGAGGAAAAACAGGATGTTTCTGCCCAGGAAACTATGCAAAACAAATTTGGAGTACATTAGTGAGCTTACAGGTGAAGGGGCAGGTGCAGCATCACAAAGACCTACTACTACAACAGGAAAACAAAAGATGTCAACTGTGCCCTACAAGAAAGAACAAGGGAAAAAAAAAACATACTTGCTATCAGTGTAAGTGATACTTGTATATGGGATATGCAATTGCTATGTGAGAAGTCTGCCTTGGGTGTGACAGTTGAAGCAAAGCTTATTTCTATGGTAGACTTTTGTTTGTGCTTACACTGTAGTTCACATTGGTTATATATGAATTTATTTCTGATGCTATCTTTTAAACAAATACACAATTGATGTGAAAATATTTGTGTCTATTCTGAATATACATCACATATTAAGAATGCAATAATTTATTTAACATTCCTGTTAACTACTCACTGTATAATATAAGAACCTCCAGACAAAACCATAAGGCCACTGAGATTTCAAGTATGTCCTACAAAAGGACCAGGAAAGCCAAATGTGCTGTCAGAATAAATGATGCATGTGTATGGAATGTGCTATTGCCATGTGTGCAGACTGTCTTAGGTGTGATAATTGAAGTAAAGATTTTTTTGTAGAGTGTGATTGGTATTTTCATTGTAGTTCAGATAGGAATTTATTTCTGATGCTTTTTTTTAGACTTTGTACACCAAAAACCAGCCAATGTTGAAAATTTTGATTTTTTTTATAAACACACAATAAATGCAAAAAACTCAATACCTTATTTTTGTGATTTGTTTCCTGTTAAGTACTTACTGTTTAATATAGTAAAACTTATAAAATTAAAATTAATAATTCATCAATAGAAATATTATAAAGAATAAAAGTGAGTCTGATAAACCCATGTTTCTGCATCTTGATAACAAAATTAGTCTTATGCTACAGGGGCTACTTCCAGCAAGCCAGTTGTAGATTTTATGGCACAGCAGAAAATGGTACCCCCTGTCTCCCAGGTAACCTCCAGTTTACTTTAGTTCCTGTTATTTCTGCTTCCCAGAAATGGCTGGCCACTATGATACATGGCTGATCACTATGATGAACATTGTACAAACCAATCTCCAATTGACAAGCCAATTTGCTTCTGGACTTCCTGCCTGCAAACTCCATGTAAGCCCTGAACTACCAGAGATCAGGGCCTGATATTTTGAGGGATAAATCTTGATCAGCCTGTTGAAGCTAAGTAAATCTGCCTCTAAATAATGGGTGACATTTTGGTGTTTCTGTTTGCTGCTGTAGTGGCAAGGTAGTAGATAATCCCAGCAAACCTGCACATTTAGTTCCACCAAAGTTCATAGTAATATCTGGCTGTGAGGCTGGAATATGATTTGTTCAACCTACAATACTCTGTTGTTTCTTCCAAGCTTGAACTCAGCTCCTTGACCTCCTGCTGATTTGAACTTTGTTCTACCTTCCTGACACTGGGAGCTGCTAGATGGAGCCAGTCTGAAACTGCTCTGAGTTCTGAGCTCATTTGGCCTCTCTCCAAGATGGCAACTGGCTAATCTCCCTCTCCTGGATCTGAATAATTCACCATTCACTGCAGTCCATTCTGTCCACTGCTCCATTCCACTGGTGCACTTCTACATGGAGGCCTCCAGGATTGCCAGTAGTCACTGTGTGTCCTCAGGTCGAAGCCAACTCTCCCATGCAGCAAGTCAGGGCGCCTGGAGAAAGTGGTGCTTGCTACCATCGTCTGCATTGAGGTCTCTCTCTTTCCTCTCCCCATGGGCTTCAATCTTGCTTCAGATCCTCTCTAGATCCCAGGAACCAACACACTTCACTCTTTCTCTTCTTCAGTTGCTGTTTTCCGGCATCTGAACACCAAATCTCAGAGAGGCTGTTTCTCCGTTGTTCACCAGTCCACCATTTTCTAGGTCAGGACATTTTAATTTTAGAAAGAACAAAACAAAAAATAATGTTATAGGCTACTTAGGCACTTGTTTAGGAGCAGATCGTAGTAGGCTCTTGGTCTGATTCTATATAATCAAAGCAAAAACAAGTTCAAAAATAAGCAGAGAAGTTACAGAATTGTAAATATTTTCATTCTTTCATTTATTCTTGTTAAGATGTGCTATAAGTTTATTGGTACAATTTAGGTAGATACAGTAATCACATTCATTATAGGAAATTTGTACCTGTACATAATATATCTTGATCCTCTTTCTTTTTGCCATTCCCATTCCTTCCTCTCAAACCTCCTTCCAATATCCATTCACAAAATTTTTTTCATTTTATCCTTTTCTCATTTTTTTTCTTTCTCTTCCTTCCTTTCCCCTTCCTCTTTTCTTAGTTCCCTCTTCCTTTTGAACAGTTTCTTCCTAATTCACAATATCTATTGTACGTTTTGGTCCTTATTTACAGTTGCAATTTCTCATTCCAGAAAGATAATGTGATATTTATATATGTATGTCCAATTTATTTCACTTATTATTATGATCTCAGGGTCCATCCATTTAACTAGAAATATCTCAATTTTATCTTTCTTTATGGCTGAGTAATACCCTATTTTATAAAAAAATCTTTTTTTATCCATACATGGGCATTTGATGGTTGATGGGCATTTGGGTTGTTTCTAAGATTTAGCTATTACAAACTGCTTCTGTAAACATGGGTGCACCTATATGTGGTATGATGCTTTTAATTCTCCCAGATAGATACCCAGAAGGGGAATAGCTGGGTCTGATGGAACCTCTAATCCTAGTTGATTGAGGAATCTCCAAACTGATTTCCACAGTGGTTGCACCATCTTACACTCCTACCACAGTGGGGTTCCCCACAACCCCACCAGAATTTGTTACTAGTTCTTTTCTTGAAGCGGATTATTTGCCCTTTTTGTTGTTTTATTAAATAATATAGATTGCAATAAAATCAGTTTAAAACAGATAAGTTACTCTGATATGATACAGAATTTTTGTGATATAGGGAGATAACAGAGAAAGATTAGCCCTTTGTATTGTAAGAAAAAAAAACAATAAGCAGTAAATCAAGGAAGCAAGTCCATCAATTCTGAGCAAATTTCACTAAGCTTTTCATATTCCATAGCTTTTCAGATTCAGGGATTATAAACCAAGGCAAATAAGATATACATTCCAAGCTTTGCACTTAATCATGCTCTTTAATATTCTGGAACAAAATGGCACTTTAGGACGTATCTCATAAGGCCACAAGAATGAATTGTATAAGATGCTATTAGCACACAATGCTGTTATCACTACCGTTGAACAAATCGACTCCTAAGTTTCAACACGTTTCGAAAGTTCTGTTTCAGTTTCCAAAATAGTCAATATCGGTAGCTGTAACCTATATAAACAAAACTCTTAAGTTTTAAGAGTATAAATGTAGAAAAGCATGATACATACTGTGCAATCTTAGTCACACAAAATGGCATGCTGCATATATATACACAGGACCTACAATGATACATTCAACTAAGTTGCTTATGACTGTAAATAACTTTCTTTTTTGCTTCTCATGATTTTGTCTCATTAAATACACATTAATGTTTAAAAATTAAGATTGTTTTAAAACTCAAAAAAGTATCTGAGTAACAAAAGATAAGAGAGGAAGAAGGAGAGAGTAAAGTATAATTTTATTGAAAAAAAAACACATACAGAATCTTTTTGTTTCTGTCACAAGTGTCCCTATAATAGCCTCAACCACTAGTACTAATTATAAGTTTTAACCAAAGTATTAACTTCTATTTAACAGAGAACACTAAAGAGTAGATGATAGAGAAAATGAGCATTTTGGTAGACAAGAACAACTCATAAAAGCACACAACATAGTTTTCTATAGCCACATACTTGCTATAACATTAATTGCCTTCTGAAAAATTAACCATATATGTAGCCTATCTGTAGCATAAAAAGCAAAAGCATATAAAATTATGTTTAATAATTAATGCTCTAGGGATCCTAATTTTCAACAGATTCTCAAGATTGTGCAACCACAGCCATTATCTAATTTCAGAACATTTCCTCACCTCGAATGTTTTTATCTGTTTTAGGCATTTCATGTAATTGGAATCTCAACACATGTAGCCTTTGTGTCTGGCTCCTTTCACTTAGCATTGTTTTCAAGGTCTATCCATGTTGAAGCTAGTATCAGTACTTTGTGGCCAAATAATATTCGATAGTATGAATCTATCACATTTTGTTTACTTATCAATTGACAAGTACTTGGGTTGTTTGCCCTTTGGGATTATTGCAAGTAATGTCACTATGAACATTTCTGGACAAGTTTTGATATGAACATATCTTTTGAATATTCTTGATAGAAACTATGCAAAGAATTTCAGAATCCTATGGTAATGCTGCATTTAACATACAAAAATATATAAGACTGTTCTCTACAGCACCTGCATTATTTTCTTTCATACCAGCAATGTCTGATTCAGATTTATCCACATTCTTGTCAACACTAGTTATTGTCTGTCTTTACTTCCAACCATTTTTTTGTGTGTGAAATAGTATCTCATTGTGATTTTATATTGTCTCCCCAATGACTAATTTTATTGGGTATCATTTCATGTATTTATTGCCCATCTGCACATTGTCTTAACACAAATATTAAATCAGATTATTTGCTCATTTTAAATTACTTGTTTATTATTATTAAGTTCATTAAATACTTTAAGAATTATCTTCAAGCTGACATATTATAAAGTATTATTCAAAATATTTTCAGAACAATGATTTCATTTAGTTGTATATGCATTTTGATTTTTCATAATCAATCACCTATATAAATTTAGGAAACATATTCCCAAATAAAATTTAAATTATTCTCATATTATTTTTGAAATTGATAAGCTAGAGAGAATTCTACTATTTTTATTATATCAAAATTATTGAACTAGTTTTATTTGTCATATTCACCTTAATTATGTGAACCTTCATTCTTAAAATATTTCCAAGTTAATTTTCTGTAAGACTACTTTTTAAAAATTATAGAATTTTGAAAGTATTATTGGTTCAAACTTTCTATTTTTTGGAATGATAGGGGCACTCAATGTACATTTATTAATTGCTATAAATCAACTGGAACACAGTATTCTAATGAGTCTCTTAAAAATAACTTATTATCTTCTAGAGAGAGGAAACTATAATACAATCAGTGAAAGGTAAAGTTCCTTCTGGATTGCCGGTGTATAGCTTACAAGTCAATATGTATCTTATAGCTTCAATTCTACCATTTTAGTCATAGATCAAGAGTAAATACAGAATTACCAAAACTCACTACTGCAGATATAAAAGAACTGCTCTCCCTCCTTATAAGTATGATATTATGAAATGATTTGAATCTCAAGTAGGCAAATAAACAAAGAAGAGAAAAAAACAGAATGTCTATATTCTATCATGCAAGAGAAAACAGATCTCCGTAAACCACAAACCCATTTAGAGATATCACCAAATGATCAGATCATAAACCAAATTCACAATCGTTATTACCATCAAAGGGGTACAAAGTTTTAACCAAAACTGTTAAAAGGATTAGGTGAATTAAATTCAAGGGTTTAACTGAGCAAAGAAAAATTTGCAATCCAAGAAGCCCTCAGAATCAGAAATTCAGAGATCTCTGTTCCACAATATGCAGGGGCAGATAGCATTTATGGACAGAAAATAGAAGTGCATTCAAAAGCACCTTGACTGGTTACAGCTTGGTGCTTGTCTCGTATGAACATGATGTGATCATCTGACCACCTGATTGCCTGAAACTCAGCCCTGTCATTGGTCTAAAGTCAGTTATTTGTTACAAAAGTACACTCTTGGGCTTTCCTTTAGTCTACCTACTAAGTTAGGTTGCAGTTTATTACATAAGTATTTAAAATACAGAGGTATCCTCAGGCCAAATTGAGCAATAAAAGCAGATAATGAAAAGAAAAGATGAATTAGTGAAGAGGAAAATTTTAATTAGAAAACAGATACAAATATAAAATGAGGTGGACTACAGGGAAAAAGAACAAGAAGTCACCAAAAAGCAAGCACTCCCTGTGAATCAGTGCCATGCACGAGCTTCTCAGGGGAGAGCCAGATACCAGCCTCTTCCAGTGCCTGGCTGGGAGACAAGAAGAGCCCACTCTGTGATCTGGAGAAACACAGGCTGTGATAATAGCTATTGAGGTAAAATACAATTTAATGCTTGTAGTGTTTACTGTATCACTGATTTTGTAGGTCTAAATCCCATAGTCTGATCATCTATTCAGAGGATAACAATACACAAAGTAGCATCTATGGGGGATCTCTTTCTAGAGGTGGTAGCCATTGTTAATTCCCTATTATCTTGTTTTGAAGACCTGTATCATTTTCATTGTTTTGTTGGGTTGGGCTTTATTCTGTTTTGTTTTGTTTGATTTTGTTATATCCAATGGCATGGACAGCTATTTCAAAGATAACAAGGTATATTATGGCAGCCATTTTGGATTTACTATTATCTTGTTTTGAAGTCTTTTATTGCATTCATTGTTTTGTTTTCATTGTTCTATTCTGTTCTGCTTTGTTTGATTTTTACTGTATCTGAAGGTATTTTGAAGACAAGAGGCATTATGGTAACCATTGTTGATTTTGTATTGTTTTGAAGCCCTGTATCACTTACCCTGGTTTGTTTCGATTGGCTTTATTCTGTTTTACTTTCCTTTGTTTTATTCTCTTTAAAATAAAATTTTAAAAAATTAAAAATTAACAAAAACAAATATAAAATGATTGGGTATAACCTATCCAATTTAGCTATTAATTAAATTATGTACCCAGGAAATATATCACTACTAGTTCAAAGAAGAAATAAAATACTACAAATTTATGTGGATTAAAGAGACAGTAGGGTTATTTCACAAATGGAAGTAAAATTGGTATTTTTCATAGTTGGGAGAAGGGCCTCCCCCTACCAGTTATAAGTTATTTAGATGTTTATAACAAATGAGGAATATTAAAAGTAGAAAATTACTTTTTAATCAGTTTCTTAAATTTATAAAATTGTAAAATAGCCTACTCAAAAACAAATTTGTATATCTGTATATGGTCAAACAGTCTCTGTAACCTCTAGTATTTCATTTTAAAAAGTCCAGTAATTATTTTTGTTCATTTCAAACTCTTAAATTCATCCTTACAAGACTAAGAACAAACACTAGTGTTCAAAAAAAAGCCTGGCCAATTTCTACTGTTGTTTGGCTTTTGGTGTCAAATCAAATCCTTGCATTATATGAATGATTGTGCTGCCCTATATGTTTTGTTTGACCCTTTAAGTAACTTAATTAAATTTTTTCCTATGAGCATTTTTTTCATGTTAACTTTTGAGTCTATGCTTTCTACAAATTATGCTTTCCTTCCAATTGTTACTTTTGGGAAAAAATTTTGTTTTTTCTATATATTTGTATAGAATACAGCTATGATCTCCAGTTCCTAATATTGTAATTTTAAATGTAAATACATTTCTTTGGCTATCGGTTTTATTTTGTTATGTCTCTAAACAATACATTTAAAAGAAATTTTTATTTTGGGAATTTTATTATCTTCACTAAGTTAATTGGTTTTTTTTTTTGAGACAGGGTCTTGCTATGCAATTCAGGCTGGCCTTGAATTTACAGTGATCCTCCTGTCTCAGCCTCCCAAGTGCAGGAAATACAGGTGTCTGCTACCACACCCAGCCTACTAAATTAATTCTTCCTTGTCATACCTTGGAGCCAATCTCACAGTCTCTAATATGGATTTTTTAGTTCATTTTCTGAAGACAAAAGTTCTCCCAGCATGTTCATTTCTGTGTACTCTTTCTCTGTCCTCCTGCACCAAGAGAACATATTCCTCTCTCTACCTCTCTCAGCGCCCATCCCATCCATCCTGACATTAAACATCATTGCTTGCCTCATTCACACCTTTCTTCTTGAAACAGGTTCTATTACCTATGCTTTCAATGTTATGATAGTATAAATTTCCCCTCTACTTAATCTTTTTTTGTAAAAGTTTTGTATATATTCAAATCTTTTCTATCATAGCATTGTTTCTCTTATTTTTTAATCACTTCCTATTGCTCAAGGGAAATGAATAGGAAAATGGCTCACCATCTGACTTTATTCTAATCAAACTTTCTTGACCTCTGTCTCCTAACGCATCCTTCTCAAATTTCTCTTAATTTGTATTGGAATACTCCATTCATATATATCTCTTTGTCATTAGAAATAATAATATGTAAAGCATATTAATCTACTACAATTTACCTACAATTTATCTACTTTATTTTTCGTAAGTCTTCTGGTCAACTATCAGAAAAAAAACAAGAACTTAGGAAAAGGAGGAGGATAAGAAGGAGGGAAGGGAGAGGGACAGGAGGGAAAGCAGGGGGAGGACAAGGAGAAAAAGAAGAGGAGGAGGAAAAAGGAAGAAGAAAAGAAGAAAAATCAGGAGGAAAGAAAGAAGATAGAAGTCTGCTGCTGCTTTGAACCAGCAAGTAGAACTCATTCCCATCTTCCTATGTCACTTTGGTTTTGCTACATAAATTACAAAGACATTTTATAACACAATTACAAAGATTTAAAATATAATAATAGGCTTATCTGTCAAAAAGACTTGCTCTTCATATTGCTTGTCATCTAAGCAGCAGGATTTTTATTTTGAGACATCTAGCCAAGGACAAAATTTGGGTCTGGGTTTCTGGGTTAGAGTTAAATAGCTAAAAGATCCTTAAAAGCTAAAAGATCCTAAAGAGTAGTAGGTTGAAAGACAGACAACATCTATGTTAGTGGATGTGTGTTGTGGCCCCAGTGATGTCCCAAGCACCATAGAACATGAAGATTCATACAACAGAGATCCTGCCCTCAAGAGTTTGTAACAATGGTTACGTTGAGATAAGTGTCAACATATACTAAAACATTGGGTGTGTATGGACAAATACTGTCTGCTCAGAGAAGATGACTACAGTGGTCCAAAAGTACACTAGAACAGGGTTCTGGAAGAGATTAAAGTGGATCTTGAAGATATAGAAGGGTTTGGCTAGATAGAAATGGGAAGGCTGCATAGAGACACCCATTATAACCAAGGAAACACTGTGAACAAACACAAAGGAAGAAAAAGATTCAGAACCTTCATTGAACACGGAAGAAGATAAAAGCTAAAAAGTTTTGAAGAGACTAATATGCCAACCTGAGGAGCCTGAATATCTCCCTTCATCCTGTCAAGATTTAATGAAGGAGGGTAAGTTATGAACGGAACTTCTTTGTGCAGCCATTCTCTCTGTGTCTGTAATGCTCTTTTTCTTATCCCCCATTCCCTTCTCACCACCACCCTTCTCTTGGTATGGCTGGCTTCTACTTATATTTGGATTAAATATCTACTTCCTCAGAACACCCTATATATGTGATCCCTGCCTGATCCTTAACTTTCTGTCACAGGATCTTACTTGTTTCTGTAGAATTCACTAGACTATCTGGTGTAACTATGTAAATACCTTTATTTGCCCAGCACTTCTACCAGCACCAAAATTCACCGAATCTGAGATAATTTTTGTAGTGACATAAATCAAGAAGAGAAGAGGACTAGACACAAGTAAAGGTAAACACTGATTTTTAAGCAAGCAAGAGACAGAAGGAGAGAGGGAAGGAGGGAGACAGAGAGGGAGAAAGTCA
>RJWM01040826.1:0-15271 GCA_004363535.1 Dasyprocta punctata
TTTTGTGAGGGGGCTGCCTGGGCTCTTGATTTCAAGAACTTCAGGGTGGGCAAGATAGGCCAGAGGCAGGAGCACTGCAGTTTGGCCTCTTTTGGAGGAGATGACTAAAAGAAAAGTTGCATTAATATGAATAAATATATAGAGTTTAATTTGCCTGATCGTATCTTCCATTAAACACATGATAAACTCCAGCAGAGAGTTCTACCTCGAGGGCAGTATTACTAATATGAATCTGCATTTATCTCAGTGTTGCTATGGGGAGAACTTGAATTTTACAGCCTCACGGTGGTTAGATTTAGTCTCAGCCATAGGTATTAGAAAACTGATGACACATTCAGTGCCACTCAAGGACACTGTGGGTAGGAAGGGTGTTTTACTGAAAACACATTTTAGGAATTTGGATTATGCTGGAAATGTGGAACACAAGGCAGTAAAATGCAAAGAACTCATCCCTCCCCTGCACTCCTTTTAAATATTCCATGGCTGGAGAGCAAGAAGAGTTGCATAAGATTCAGTGTGGAGTTCCAACCTCTCCAAGGTGAACAATTTTTCTAAGGAGACATACGGGCTCTGAAAAGAATGAATCGTCTGATATAAAAATACCCTGGGGAAATGAAGAATGAATGTTAAAATGAAAATGGACTCAGTTCTTTCTTCCTTTCATATGTAAGCAGAGTTCTCTAGGTCTGGGTATCTGCACATTATAAATTATTACACACAGACACACCTCCAGTCATATAAAGAGTAGAATTACTATCTTCAGATTCCCAGTTTACCTTATCTCCTAGCCCTGAAATCAACTTAAGTTTTAATATTTAAGAAGCACTATTTATTTTTGTGAATGACCTAAATTTTTGTAAAATCCTTTCTAACGATAACTTTTTATCATCATCCCGTTCAGTCAAGAGAGTATGCTGTTAATAGTGAAGAGGAGTAGATTAGCATGAGATTAGAATGCAGTGAAAACATATCAACCACTCCCATCTTTCTTGAAGTGGCTGTGACTGCATCCCAGGACCATATCTCATGCATGTGCTGAACTTCATTCTGTTGACAACTCAAAATTTTGGTGTCAGTGAATCACAGCCCAGGATATTCTATGTTGAAGATGTCACCAAGAAGTGTCAGTCTCACGAGAACCTACCTGCTGGCTGCTGATCTCTAAATGAGGCCCATTATGAGTCCCTAGTGCCCACCTCAAAGCAAGACACATTTCAGGTTTTGAATGAAGGGCTAATCCTTGTACTTCCCTGACGGTGTCCCCAACAGGTTCCCAAACTGCAGGACATATGCCCTGATTACACTGTCTGCAGGAAGCCCCAAGAAGCCCATAGGTCCTGAGTGATCTGTACTCCTCCTTTGGCCTTCTTACCTATGTGTTCTCCTGGTCTCACTCTTCACTCCAGTGCTTTGTCAAATCCTTGCACCCCAATCTGAGCATTGAGCACCAGGGAACTTGACTGCAGAATTACTTGGCATGTTCCCTCTCCCGGCTCTAGCCTCACTGCCCCACTTCTGTTCCCAATAGTGGAGGTGCAGACATCAACCCTGTGCAACATACACATATCTAGGATGCCTAGGTTCAGGATACAATGGTCCCAAAGGGCCTGGAATGCCCAGGAAGAAAGAAAAGAGCCAGGAAGACTTGCACCTATGCCCTATGCCCAGGGCTCAGGACACAAAACATGGATTTCTATTCTCCAAGTCCACAAATAGCAGCCCTTTGCAATGGAGCAATTATCATGAAATAAGGGACAGGGGACAGAAAAAAGCAAGACAGGAATCAATTAGAGGAAGAAAATAACAAAGACAAGAGAACCAGACAGGTTATGAAAGAAGCCAGGGTAGTGATGATTGAAATGCAGATGAGGGGGAAAAAAATCATCCTCCAGTAGAAACTAAGTAATAGCAGTGTGGAAAGGCAATGATCAGCTAAAAAGAAAATGCATTTACATTTATGACCAAATACGACTGATCATAGGAAAGTATTACTGGATAATCACAATATTCTTCCACATAGAATGTGAAGTATCAGGGAGCAGGGCAGCTGATATTTAAAGGCTTAATAGATTTCCAGTCTTTCAAATAGGGAGGGAGCAGTGCCCCAAGACACGCTGACATAAATTAGGGAAACTATATAGAGTTCCGACTGAGCGGTTCTTAGTGAAAAGATTAAAAAGGCACCCTTGTCTCAGACCCAGTGCTCTTTCAAAGGGCGAGAGTTTTATGAGCAAATGCAAATGACTGATTCATGTATATTTTTGGAGGGGCATCTTTGGCATTTTAAAGAGAGTCTTGGTATTAAGGTTAGACACAACGTGAAAAATACCCAGCAAATGACCGAGCGACGGCAGAATGTTGTGGCATTTTCAGAGAGCTCATTTCTTAGAACAATCTCCCTCTGTGCACTTCTACGGAGCCACTAGTACTGCTGAATTCCAGGCCTTCTGGGATTCAATAGAAGGACTATTTTCACACGTCCAAATTGTACAGGCACTCTGAAATAAAACTGCTGGGCTAGAAACTCCATTAACCTACCACTTCCAAAACTAAAAAACATCTTCACTCTCTACTCACCGATTGCCAGGCGTTGTGAGAATGAATGAATATATTTGTATTGCTTTGATTTTCAAAGCAGCTCAAACATACAGTTATAGCTCCAAGAAAAAAACATTTCCGAGTCGTTCCATGTCCAGGATTATGAAGTTATTCTGCCCACTTGGCAGCAGCAGGATCAGTGTGGGGAATATCTTACGCTACGTTCCTCTTTGAAATGTACTTCATTGATCTGACTTGGTTCAACAATGTCTCAGAGTATTAAGTAATTCTAATAACACCGAATATTTACTTAGTACCAGGCAGAGTTTCAAGTGTTTTACAAGCCTGCACTAATTTATTCATCAATAGCGAACTGACAGCCAACTGGAATTTCAACAGTTATCTCTTCTTCTTGTGATGATCAGAATAAGGCAAGGGAGAGAAACTCAGATCATCTGTCAAGTCAGAAGGTCAGGGTGTATTTAGCCAGAAACCTTGGAGAACCCATGAGGTGCAGTAATCGAGATGCTTGAAGTTGAGACACTCCTGTGAAGCTTAGAAGACTGGTGTTTCCTCTTAGAGCTGTAGGATTTCTCTCAATGCAGCGATTTCACCCAGAATGATCCATACAGG
The DNA here is from genome assembly GCA_004363535.1 of Dasyprocta punctata. NCBI lineage: Eukaryota > Metazoa > Chordata > Mammalia > Rodentia > Dasyproctidae > Dasyprocta > Dasyprocta punctata. The sequence goes on from RJWM01040826.1 coordinate 3,172, forward strand.
AAGAAACTGAAAATGTAGACATTTTAGTAACTAAATATGTATCTGTGTTCTATTCCAACATACTGTATCTTCAGAATCTTTTATAAAATGTGTTGTTATGCTTTCATAAATAAGTTCTATTCAGGGATAGTCATCTACAAAGATAATCACTGGCCTCACCCTACTAAGTATTCGTTGCAGTAAGTATTTCAATAAATTACTTCATTTCCTATTACACCAAGCTTCCATTAAATAAATCCATGTATTTGTAACTAGTTTGCCTTTGGAAAGTATGGATAACAACCAGAACATTTTTAAAGATCCCATGTGCCCTGAGTAGGAAACCACAGATGGAAGGACGAAGAAAATCTTCTTTCCTGTAACAGCTAAAATCTGAAAACCACAGTTACCACAGCAGTCACATAACTGTCAAAAGTTCAGTTCCTTTGCTTCACAATGAAGCCCATAACCTTGGTGACAGGGAGGTGCGAGAAGGAATAAGCAACAAGCCAGCAGATGGGTGTTGGGAAGGCTTTCACCCATGTTTTCTTTGATCGGGGGTCATAGCTGCCAATGTGTAATGGAACTTCAAGATAGTCTAATTTTAGTCATAGCCAAGGAAGGTAATGGAAATATCACTAATTCTTCCAGTATTCAGTTCTCTTGGATTAGTTTTGATGTTGTCCACAGGACACCAGGTTTTGATGTGTTTGATATTGAGCACAGGTTCCTGGTTTCTGTAAACCTAAGGAAAGGTTACTGCTTAGGAAGTTATTGTTATGTGATGTTTTCTTTTATTCTTTTTTTCAAGTAAGCCTGACTGTATTGGTTAATTGGGAAGTATGAGGTAGCAGAGCAAGACAAAAGCATAAACAATGAAAGACTTTCTATTTTTAGGAACACATTAACCTATTTATCGGTATTAGTTGCATTTATTAGAAAATAAAGAAAAGTTGGCCACGTGTATCACCTTATCAGGAAAGCTACAAGTCCTTTTTTCTTTTTTTAAAGGAAATTATTTACTGGTACAATTTAGATACACACATTCATCACAGGGAATTTGTACCTGTACGTGCTATATCTTGATTCCTCTTCTTTTTTCTGCTCCCCTCCCCTTCCTTCAATTCCTCTTCTCCTTGTTTACAAAGCTTGGTTCCATTTTAACCTTATTCTTCCTTTGTTTTCTTTTTCTGTTCTCCCCCCTGCTCCTCCCTAGTTCTCCTTCTCTTTTAATATTTTCTTTATATTTCACAATATCTATTCTATATTTTTATCTTTGTTTACACTTTTGGTTTTGCACAACAGAGAAACAATGAAATACTTACACGTGTGTTTGATCTATTTCACTTAGGAGGATGGTCTCAAGTTGCATCTATTTGTCTAGAAATGTCTCAAGCTTATCCTTGTTTATGACTGAGGAGTATCCCATTGTATATACACATATATAAAAAAATCTTCTTTGTCCATTCATCAGTTGATGGGCATTTGGACTGTTTCAAAGATTTATCTATTACTAACTGTGCTGCTGTAAACATGGGTGCACATATATTGCTGTTATGATGCTTTTAATTTTGGGGGGAAGACACTAAGAAGGGGAGTAGCTGGGTCAAATGGGACCTTTAGTTCTAGTTTTTTGTAGAATCTCCACATGATCTCCACAGTGATTGTACCAATCTACACTCCCATCAACAGTGGAGAAGGGCTCTTTTTCCCTCTATGACCTATCAGCATTTGTTATTGGTTGATTTCCTGATAATAGCCATTCTTTCTGGAGTGAAAAGGAATCTCAATATTGTTCTGATTTGCATGTCTTGAATGAACAATGATGTTGAACATTTTTTGATACACTTATTTGACATTTGTACTTTTCATCTGAGAAGTATGTATTCATCTCAGATGCCCATTTTTGGATTGGGCCTTTAAATTTGAGAGGAGTCTGGCATGTTTTTTGTTTTATTTATTAATTTTTATTTTTTGAGTTTTTTATATGTTCTAGGTATTAATCCTTTCTCTGAGGAACAATTGGGAAAAACTTTTTTCCACTCTGTGGATTGTCTCTTTGCTCTGCTGGTTATTTCATTGACCGTACAAAAACTTTTTAATAAGAAAAGATCCCAGTTGTTGACTCTTTGTAATATTTCCTGTGCAACTGGGATTTTGTTCAAGTCTTTGCCTATACCTATATCTTCAAGAGTTCTACCTATTTTTTTCTTCCAGCAGATTTTATGTTTCTGTTTTAATACTTAGATCTTTGAGCCATTCTGATTTTAGTTTAGTTTGTGGTGAGAGACCAGGGTCTAGTTTTAGTCTTCAGCATGTGGAAAGCCAGTTTTTCCAGGACTATTTAATAAAGAGGCTGTCTTTCTTCCAGTGAACTTATTTGGCTCCTTTTTGGTAGATGAGGTGGCTGAATGTGTTTGGAGTATTATCTGCGTCTTCTAATCTTTTCCATGGATCCTTAGGCCTGTTTTATTTTTCCAGTACCATGCTGATTTTACCACAGTAGCTCCGTAGTCTTATTCCAAGTCAGGGATTGTGATACTCCCTGCCTTGACACTGTTGCCCAGAACTGTTTTTCCTATGCCAGAGCTCTTTTGGTTCCAAACAAATTTTAGGAATATTTTCTCAAGTTCTGTGAGGTAAGCTAATGCATTGTATTTTGATTGGAATTGCATTTAATTTGTATAACAATTTTGGGAGTATGGTCATTTTCCACTAAGTTGATTCTTCATATGTAAGAGGAAGAGGTATCTTTATATTTTCTGATATTGCCTTCAATTTCCTTTTTCAGAGCACCGTAGTTCTCCAAAATGTTCTGAAAGATACTTTAGAAAGAAATAAAGAAGACTACAATCCCAAAAACACCAATAAGAGGAACCCACCAGGAAAGATAAACAATTAAATAGAGGGAAAAGACAGGGAACAAACAACAGGAAATGAAAATGACAAGGATAAACTAATGCACATCAGTTATAGCCATAAATATTAATGGCCTCAATTCACCAGTTGTCTTGGTTACTTTCCTTTCATTGCTGGGACAAAATACAAGACACTCAAAATTAAGGAAGGAAAGGTTTATTTAGCTCACAGTTTATAGAAATTTCAGTCCATACTCAGCTGGCTCCAAGGCAGGGTGGCGTGACTGAGGGGCAGCTGTTCTTGGAAGCCAAAAGACAGCTAAAGCAACGAGAGCAAAAAGGGAAGGAGCACCAGAGAAGCTTTCTGTCCCTTATATTGTATGTAGGTTACCCACCCTAGGATGAGTGTAGCACTCATGCCCATATTCCCAGAATGAAAGCTCTACAGAAAATTGAAATAGATGGTCTTTATCTCAATCTGATAAAAACTACCTATGACAAACCAACAGCCAACATCATACTAAACTAATAAAAATTGAAAGCTTTCATTCTAAAATCAGAAGCAAGACAAGGATGTCCACTATAACCACTACAATTCAATATAGTTCTGGAAACATTAGCCAGAACAATTAGACAAGGGAATGAAATAAAAGGAATAAAGATAGTAAAGGAAGAAATTAAATTATCATTATTTGCAGATGGCATGATACCCTACATAGAAGATCCCAAAAATGCTACCAAAAGACATATACTTAATAACCAAATTCAGTAGCACAGCTGGATACAAAGTCAACAACTCAAAAATCAGTATCTTTACTGTACACAAATGATGAACTCACTGAGAGAGAAGTTGAGAAATCACACCTTTCACAATAGCATCAAAAAAATGAAATACTTAGGAATCAATCTTATACAAGAAGTAAAGGATCTTTCCATTGATCTCTTCTTTCTTCATAGAATTTGTTTTACGTTGTGGGATATATTAGCCCCATATGTGTTATGTACGTGAAAACTTATATTTTTCTAGTATGGCAAAGGAATTACATTTAATTGCAAGTATGTCTTCAAAAATTAACTTTCCAGATTTGATTTAGGTGGTAAGTTCCTTCTCTACATTTTTTATTGATACATGTTTGTAGTACATTTTATTTGCATTCATCATGGGGAGTTGGTACATGTACATGACATTTCTGAAAGTTTTTCCACTTTAACTTCCTCCCCTCCACTCCCTCCCCCTCCCTGCACCTCTTGGACTCCTTGTCCTATATATATATTTTTTTTCAACACATCATTGTAGTACATGTTGTTCACATTCCTCCCAGGAACTTGGTGTATGCCCACCATCTTTCACAATCCACTCTGTTTTACTAATCTCCTTTCCCTCACCACCCTCACTCATCTCTCCATCTGTTATTTCCCTTCTCCTATGCCAAAGATCCATCTCACTATTTCCTACTCTCTATTCTTGATTTTATGCTTTATTTATATATTGGGGTTCTTATAGAGGAGAAACCATGTGATATTTAAGCTTGAGTGTCTGGTTTGCTTCACTGCAGAATGTATTTCTTTTCCTATTAAAAACATATTTTGCTTGAGTCTTTTAGTTTAGCAGGTGCAACTTTTGAGTCATTTTTTAGGAAAATGGATGCACCTTGAGACCATAATGTTAAGTAAAATAAACCAAATACACAAGCTTAAATATTGCATTGTTTCTCATAAATGAGTAACCCAAATATTTTTTTAAAAAAATAGCAAATAAAAGATAAGAGGAAATGGGGAGATAAATCTTTTGCAAAGGGGAAAAGACAAAGAGAGGCCGGGTGGGCGAGGGAAGTGAGAGGAAGGGGATGAAGAAAGAATGAAGATGTGCTGTGCACATGGACCAGTTCCTCATGAGGAATGTTATCATATTATGTATTGCAGACACATAGCCATAAAAGTTAAAAATTGAAAAACAACATTCTGAATTGCAGAAGAAAGAATTCATCTAGCAGATACAGCGGATACTGAAAAGTTAATGCAATTTCAACTTCAAGTTTAATGATGATTCCATTATTTCCCCAAACATCCTGCATCATCCACTCAGAGGCCAGACTTCTTGGGATTAATATCTATGACAGCTAACCCCCCAGACTGCTGACAGCTGTGCTTTCTTCACAGCTTGCGCCAGGCCCTTACCATGGCTCTGGCCCACTGCCACCCCAGCACTGTGCTTTTCCAGGAGCTAGAGCTGGGGGCAGCACTGTTCTCTCTGAGCACAACAGGAAGTGGTGTCATCTTTTTGAGGAACCCTTCTCTCACCTGCACCAGTCCACCAAGGTGACTGGCAGATAGAATGCATTTTTAATAATTAACGAGAGTGCAGTTGATTAAAGAAAACTAAAATTTCCTAAAGAAAGTTGTTGAGACAGAGGAATTTTTTCTTCCTAATAATATCAGCCGTAATCAAATGGAATAAAAATCATCTCAAGTTAACTTGTTTTTTAAACCCTTTAAATGACATTTAGTATCTAATAGCTTTCTTTCAAAAAAATCATGTAACTCCTTTGCTTTATCACAGAACCCTAATGGACACTAATTATTCCTGTGCTACATGTTAGAAAATCTTAGTTAAAAGAAAAAAATAGGGTTCTTTTCCCTTTCTAACAATGCAGGTCATAATGTAAGACAAGGAGAGTATAAATATATACAAAGCAATGTAGTGCCATAAAGCATTAGTCTTGAGAAAATTCATTTTTTGTAGTTCATTCTGACCATTAAGAATGAGTACAGTACAGTACAGCGTTTAATTGAAAAATATGTGATTCTCATTTCATCAGACAAAGTTTAATATGGACATAGATACCCAAGATATATAGGATGAAATTAAAATAGAAAATTTAAAGAGAACCAGGTCCGCAGAGAATTGTGTTTTGATATTCTTGCAGATAACAGAGAGTCTCTTGAAGAGAAATTCTCTACCACTGGTGCTCTTACTGTCTCCAAACCAAATTTGGTGATTCTAAAGTCTAATTCTTAGAGAGAGGTGTTTGGCTTAGTAGCTTAAGCACCTACTTGGCAGGCACAAGGTTGTGAGTTCAATCCCCAGTACCATCAAAAAAAAATAAAATAAAATAAAATAAAGTCTAATTTTTGGCATTACAAAAAAGGAAAAAGGCAATGGATACACTGGAGTTTATTCATGCCTTGAAATATTAAATGGTACTTGAAATATATCAGGATGAATAAATTTCAAAAATATAATGTTGATTAAAAAATGAAGAAAATTATAAAACACACACATATAATACTAGAATATACACAGCACACACAAATGTACATACATTTCAAATACGCAACAACTGTATATATTGTTTATGATTAGAGACAAAAGAAAAATATTAAAATACAAAATTTCACACTCCAACTGTAGTGTACTGATTATCTTTGAAAAACATTAGATTTAGTTGTAAGTATAAAATTTTATTTTCAGGGAGAAAAGTCAGACTAAAACATGATAAAATGTTAAAATTTACTAAACCTAGAAAACCAAAATAGGTCGATATTATTTTATATTTGCTAGTTTAAAATATTTTTTAAAATGGAAAAATAAACATCTCTACATACATTCTCTCATTTTCCCTCTCAAGTCAACTAACGTGTAGTTCTCAGCTCTTCATTACCATGTTGTTTGAGATGTCCTCAAAAAATTTAATTTGCAAATTCCTATTGATCAGATTTTCCCCACGTCTACATTTTTATTAGAGCTCAATTCAGTAATTGATGGCAGAATTGTCATGAATAATACCGTCATGTTCTAAAAGATACTTAATAGTCTATCAGAAACTTACACATCACAGAAACATAACACACATAATTATATACATTTATTATAGTAAAGTTCACACTTAAATTTGTCATAACCAAAAGAACATAAAGTAAATTGGCTCACATAATAATGTAATACATTTATATAGGTGATACTGTATTTTAGTAAACAGAAGAATAACTATAGCAATAATTGAATATTATATTATTGTATATAAGAGACAAAATGTTTGTTCCTACACTTGAGAGTAAAATATATTTTGTGACAAGATAACGCATATCACATCCACACCATACAAAAGGTCCAGTGTTTAAATTCACATATTTATAATAGAACAGAAGTTTTATTTGCCATTTTTTCCCAGGATTTACAAGCCTTGTAGAGGAAATTACTTGGAGACTGAGATTAAATCGTAATTTGCTTATCATAGTATTTCTAAGAAAAAAACCTTTGTATTCAGAGTAGAAATGAGAGTTGTGCTTTAGAAAGAAAGATTCTGTATGAAGTTTATAGTTCACAATCCCCCCCAAAAATCCTTATGGAACAAAAAAACTAGAGGGAAAGATATAATGGACTATTATTTCAATTCCTGGTACTAAGAAAGGTTCAAAAACTAATGACACAAGCCCGTGTACACCTGATTATATTCCTTGAACCTACAGAATATATTGAAAGTATAGAAACACTGTAAAGCTACAAACATATTCTCTGCTTTCCATTAGTTGTACTATTATCAAAAGCATAATTGGAACAAAACAGGCTTAGAAAAAGCTATGTTTTAAAAGATGCTGCCTTGTGGAGGTGTTTATAGTGAAATTCCTCAGGAAACTCAACCATGTGTTTTGTGCCTTATCAGCTCCACATAACTAAGACAGCCTGTCTGCCAAATTCAGAATCTCATAATAGGTTGTTCAGATGGTGTTATTCGCAAGAGACTTGGATTGGGCTGTGCTCTCCTAAAGGAAATGGGTAGATGACATTAGAGGATAAGGAAACTGCACATTAGTGGCAAGAACACAAAATTAAAAATGACAGAATAAGTGTGAGATAGGAAAGCAGACGATGAAAGGATTTTAGAGAGACCAAAAGGATTCTCTTAATTAAATGTGATTATGCATCTGTTATCAAAGAAAAAAAGAAAATCAGACTGGTATTGAGACACATTTTTGTGCCTTTTATAATTAAGCTGTGGGATTCCACCCCGCCTTCATTTCTTTTAAATTTCTCACCTGTGAGAAATTTGGGCCTAGAAGCTGTAAGAAATAAGAAGATACTGGAATGAAGGTTGTAAAGTCAATGATTAGACCTTCTCCAAGTAATACCAGCATGTAGTTGTATCAAGAATTGGTAATTCTTCTAGATTTTTAAAGCACCACACATAACACTTAAGAGAGACAGAATTTAAAAAAAATCTAAATATGCATTCATTAGTGCTAAAATATGGATAGTATTTTAGTATACAAAAGACTTTTAGAGTTTTGCTGTTGCTGTTGTTTTTATGTAATCATCTATACAAATTACGTTGTTATATTTAAAGTAGCAACTGCATATGGATGCTAATAATGTTGTAATTTGATAGAAACTTCTTCGAAGGGTTGGTCTCATTTCCCAGAGCCTTTGGATTGTCAGAGAATTCAAAGAACGATTGTTGAACAATTAGTGCCTATGAGATAATGAGATCAGTGCACACGAAGGGAGTGAAAAGAAGCATACAGTTTAGTCCTTGTCTTAGACATTGTCTTTAGACTTTAACGGCTGATATGAAATATTCAGGGCATGTGTGACCCCAGGAGACCATGGAGAAGGTGAATTTAAACTAGGTTTAGAAAGTTTCTTCAGATTTTAAGAACAATATCTGGAAGTAAAAAAAAAAGACATGGATTCTTAGAATTTAAGAATTCTAAGTGAGAAAAATAAGCTCAATTTCAGGCCCAGCAAATAATTTCTGCCAACCTGCATAAAAAAGACACTTAATGCTAAAAATGAATTTATAGTGAAGGTAGGTACGAATTAATTAAACCAATGTGCTTAATATATGAACATGTTAGAAGTTCTAAAATAAATTAGTAATTCATAACCTTAGAACTTCAGACCCTTAGAGGGATTATGAATTATTGCAAGCAGACCACAGAATTAATAAATATTATCACTTGTAAAGGCAAACTACTGTCTTTCAAAAGCTGTTGTGATAAAAACTTATCCATTTAATAACATGCCTGCAATTTCTCAATCACAGTAACTTCTGAGTTTTAATGTCATTTCATTGTTTCACACATATTAAAGAAATAGACCATGGGTTATACTATATTACTATTTTAGTCTGCATTGCTTTAATATTACAAGCACACTTTAAGTAAATGAATATCTAGCTCATAAATAACTTTTAAAATTATTTAACAACTACCTATGTTCTCCTTTTCTATACTTTAAATATTTTTATTATTTAAGACTTAAATTCTAATATGTCATTGCTACAAACAATATTGTTACAATCATTTTTCTATAGCTAAATGTTCTGTACATTAACTGTTCATTAGTCTTTTCCTGTATATGAAATTGCTAAGCCAAAATGCATGTTCTTTTGAGAATTTTAATTTGCGTTGTTAAATTGACCTTTCAAATATTTTATTGAAAAATAAAAATAAATATAAAAATTTTTATTTTATTGATATATGCTCCTTCCATCAAACCATAAGATCACTAGTTTCTCTTCTGATGTACAACAATATTATATATTTTAAGGGGCCCTTGTCAGAGTGATTAGACATTTCCTCAAAACACTAGACATTTCCAAGCTTCAGATAAATGTCATATAAACATGCTTCAAAACATGCTTCAATGTGTTTTACATGTGTCTCTGAGCAGCAGGCAGATTTTTTTTATGGATGCCTTATATTAATGGTTGATGACAGTATTCCCTGTCATCAACCATTAATATACTTGCCTAAGATAAAGACCTTTTCTTTATTTAGCCTCAAGAATTATCATTCAAGGTGCTCTGAAAAAGGATCAACTCAGTATGAAATATCTTTGTCTTCCAATGTGTACAAATGTGAAAAAGTATATTTTTCTTTGAAGATGATTTCATTATTTTAACAGTTGTCTTTATTTAAAAAAAAAAAAAAAGGAAGGATAGGGAAGAGTGAGGTTATACATTCTAACAGTGTGGTAGCACTCCTTTCATTTATCCAGAAAGGAGAGAAGAACAGAATTTGAATTTGTCCCAGTCTAGGCAACTTAGAAAAAAATGCCTTCTGAACACACATTCTCAGTTTTCTCTGCGTGATAGAAAGAAAATGATTTCTTGAGTCTGATAACAGTGACTAGAAAACCAAAAATCTTTGCCTGTATTTGATTTCTTTAAATGGTGTCTATTCCATATATAGGGGATTGGAAACTATCCTGGGAAAGAAAATCTAGGGCTCAGGATCTGTATGAGTAATTTCTATTAATTACACAGAGTTCTCTGAGTATGCACACATTTCAATGATGTTTGCTTATGTCTATACAAAGTAAAAGTAAGAAGTATTCTTTCCGAGAGATAAATAATGTAAAGAGGTAAGAAAGAGTGAGATTTTAAAAACTTGAAGCCTTTTACACTACTTAGATTCTATGTTAAATTCTATATCTGCCTCATCCTTCCTGATTTGAAAATCTATTCTATTTTTCCTCAGAAATATCAGGTCATCCATTCTTGATGCTGCTTTGCTAATTTGAGTTCCAGTTTCTCATATAAATTTTCAACATCTAGTTAATAAAATTCCCCAGTATCTGCTAGTTTGAGGAACACTAGAGAGAGGAAGTTACTACCTCAAGTATGACTCCAAAATCACTTTGTTCAAATTAAGTGACCACAAAAAAAAAAGTTTCCCCTTCTGAGTCATCACTAGAATCTGTCAAGGATATAGGCAAGTCCATAGCACAAGAACAAGCCAGCAGCCCAGGGATTAGGGAATGAAATAAAGTTCAGCACCTATTATTTAGGCTTGAAAGTTACTGAGCAGCTAAGGAATTTATGGGCATTCAAAACAAAATGAGATGTAGGAAAGAGAAATATAAATAAGGCCTATTAAGATGATGTAGTCTAGACAGCAAGTGGAAGTTGCTGCCCTTAAAGATGGACAACCAATATATATGATCTAAATCATAAACTCTCATCCACACAAAGCTTTCCTGCAGAATGAAGCAAGTGTCAGACTCTTGTGAGAACAGAGCACCTACACTGAGGAATGGGAAGAGGGAAAAAGTTACAGAAAAGCTGCAAAGACAGTACAATAATTTCCATATGATCTTTACCCAGTTTTCCCTATCACCAACATCTTACTTTCCCACAATACATTTGCCCAAGTATAAGAAACCAACAATTTGCGCTTGTGTGACAAACTGAATGAAAAACTATGTATGTGTTTATGTATATGTACATAAAAATAGTTAAGATAGTTAAAGAAAAAAGAGAATTTGCTGAGATTTTGATAGATATTGAGGTGAATCTATAGATAAGTTTAGGGAGAATAAATGTTCTGGTATTTGTTCAATTCACATAGTCTCTCTCCACTTATTTAGGTTGTATTTGAGTACTTTTGATCAGTTATTATGGTTTTTAGGATATGGATAATGAGTATATTTTGGTAGATTTATACAGTAATGTTACTTTAAGCTTTTTTGTGATGCTGTAACTTGTGCCTTTACAATTTTATTTTTGAACTGTTCATTGTTTGTATATAGGCCAACACTAGATTTCTGGATATGGCTTTGTGACCTTGTACCATGACCTTGCAAAACCTGCTTGTTTGTTTTACTGTGAGTTTTTTATTTTTGTAGATTCTTTGTAAATTAAAGAAAAAATTTCCATTAAAAACAACATTAATATGCTGCAACTTTGTTCAGATTATTCCTAGCATCTTTTCTCTGTTCTAGGATTCCATCCAAGACGCCACATTAGATTTAGACATTATGTTTCCTTTGGTTCCTAGTGTCTGTGATGGTTTCTCAGAATTTCCTTGTCCTTTTTGATCTTGACAGTTTTGAAGATCACTGGTCACATTTTCATGATTATTTTCCTAAATATCTCTCAATCAGGATTTCTCTAGTTTTTTTCTAAAGGTTAGGTCAAGGTTGTTTTCAGTAAATAAATACGAGAAAGGAGAAGTGCCACCCTCAGAAGATCCCTTATTTTGCTAATGATGAAATTAATAGATTGCCTCAAGCGTTTTGAAATATGTTTCTTGTGATTTCACTTCCTAATTAATTCAAAAATGGCACTACTAAAATGATATCAGCAAGTTTATCATGACCTTTTCCATCAAATACTTCTAGAGCTATGGAGTTGTAACTATTTTCTTTAACACTGATATTATCTCTTTCTTTCTGATAAAGAAATTTATTGATTCAACTCTATGTTATGACTCCTAATTCAGTTATGGGATTATAACTGTAAGAAATACAATTTATCATG
>RJWM01040827.1:0-15244 GCA_004363535.1 Dasyprocta punctata
GAGAGGAGACTGGCAGAACAGCGAAGGGACAGAGCTGAGCAAAGGCTCAAATGAAGGACCGAGGCTTCTAATCTTGATCAATTGGAGAGAGATGCTGTGGTGCTGATAGAGGAGGAGGGGAGGGACAGGAAGACAGATGAGAGGCTCAGGCTGGAGGGGCAGAAGGGAGGTGACTGCTTGGTGGCCACGAGGTGGCACTGTCCAGCAGGCTCGTGGAAATCTGGGCACAGCTCAGGGGCTGAGGGTTGAAAGCAGACTTGGGCATCGTGAGCATTTGGGAAGTAGCTGGAATTCTCCACTGGAAGAAGAAAGCAGGAAAAGAGGGGGTGGAGGCCAAGGAGGCAGGCAGAGAGGTGGAGCCGGGAAGGAGGAGGAGAGGGTGCTACAGATTGGTTCATCAGTTTTTGTGCTTTTCTGACTTTAAACAGAGGGCGGAGTGGGGAGTGGAGGGGGTTAAAGGTAGCAAGAAAAGAGAGGATTGGGTTTTGTTTTCTTTCCTGAATACTAGTTTTCTCAACCTGAGCTTCATTTTGTTGCTGTTGTTTTGTTTTTCTGGGTGTTTATCTCCTTTATGATGGCAATCATAAAAATAGGCAATTTCTATAAGCCAAACTTTCTGCTAATGGATAATCATGGTTCTACTCTCAAGTAATAGGCTGCATGGCCTTTTGTAACTTCCTTCTAAAGTACAATTTTCCAATCTATTCTTGGGCTCCTGAGAGGCTATGTTGGTTGCAACAAAAGTCTGTTGTACACATGAAGACTATTAATGATTTATTTTTATTCCGCTTCCAAAAAATGATTGTGTAAGATGTATTTGGCAAAATGCTGGCCGGTTTTCACCAGATGTGGCCAAGTAAGGAAAGGTCAGGAGGGCCCAGATCCAGCCCTATTGGAAGGGGTGTTCTAATAATGTGCGAGGGAGTTCTGCCCCCGTGAGACTGAGCGTGGACGTCCTGAAGCCTTTCCTTTGTCTGCCTCTGTTCTCCGCCCTGGGCTTGGAGTCTCGAAAGGACAAGGGCTCTTTGTTTCCTGCAGCTTCCGCTTGGGGCTGAGCTGAACACTTCCCACCAGACACCCAGCCTCACTTGCAGTGCACAGACGTGCTGGATAAAACCGCACTTCTGAGCTCAAAGAAAGAAAGAAAGGGAGATATCCAGCTGATAGAAAACCAAAGGACAACTTTACGTTTAATTCTGGCAAACTTGAGTTGGTGACATAGTGGCCCACTGGGCTGCTGGGCTGCTGTAGACCCGGCGGGCCAGGACTAGGACTTGAGTTCCCACATAGCGATGGGGGACAGGGCCTTGTGTGGGTCCATGTGAGTCACCACACAAAGCCTTGATTCAGCACACGCTGCCTTCAGGGAAGGCCAGGAGACTCCAGGGGAGGCTAGAACTTTGCCTAGCAGTTTGTTCATGTCTCTTGAGTGGGGAAGACATTGCTCATGAAAAAATGAATATCAAACCCTGTGTCTCATGTGAGCGTGCAGGCTACATTTATGATCTCTGCAGAGGATCTGAATACAAGCTGGGAAACCAATATCAGATCTGGTCCTGAAGCCGTAAAGCCTTTGCGTGCCAAGGGGAAATTGAAGGAGAACAGCTAGTGACCCAGGGTTTATGGGGATCCCATAGAAAAACAGAAATACTTTGAGAAATGGGTTCACAGTAAAGATGCTAGGCACCATCCAAAGATGCCATCATGCAGCGTGGAGAGCAGGGATAAGGGAGAAGCACTGATCCTCAGAAACAGGGGGTGGTAGAGGAAGGTAAAACAGACCAGAGAATTACTATGCTTAGCATCATATTTAAGTGAAAAAAGAAAGAATATAAACTGTAAGCATAAAACATGGCAAAAAGCTGGATGAATTGAATGAATTCAATTTTGGGGAAAATATTTTTAAAAGCATAGTCATTAAAACAAAAAGTTTAAGCCGGGCATGATGATGCACGCCTTTTAATCCCAGCACTTGGGAGACTGAGGTAGGAGGAGCATTGTGAATTCAAGACCGGTTTGGGCTACAAAGTGAGCAAGGCCAGCCTGAACTAGATAGTGTGACCCTGTCTCGAAAATAAAGGGCCGGGAGTTTGGCTCAGTGACTTAAGCGCCTGCCAAGCAGGTGTGAGGTTGTGAGTTTGAGCCCCAGTACCGCAAAAAAATAAAAATAAAAATAAAAAATAAAAAACCTGAAAAACTTGGATAGGTTAGGCAGCAGGTTAGATGTAGTTAGAAGAAGAATTAGTTAACTGATAGACTACACAAGGCAAAAAAAAGTGAAAAAAGATGTGCTTTAAAGAAACATGGGGAACAGTTGAAAAGATCCCAGATACATACACCTAATAGTAATTGTAGAAAAATACACTCAGATGAGAGAGGTTGCACACAAAGAGACTCAGTATCCTCCTTGTTGATTTAAGGTATGGAGCTGTAGCAGAAGGAAGCACAAAGAGTTTCCTTCATCCTGGTACATCATAATGAAACTGCACAATAGCAAAGACAAAGGAAAAAGTATCTTAGAAGCAATCAGAAAGGAAGATGGATTCTAGTGCTGGAACCAAAATTAGTGACAGCAGATTCACCACTGGTCATAGGAGTCATTGTGAAGAGTGTCTGCTCCTGACTTTCTCAGCTCAGCACAGAACACAGAGAAGGTGACCCAGTTTGTGTATGGAATAAATTGAGTGAACAGGAGAACTTAGTTTTCCATTCACATAAAAAAAATTTTTTTTTTGGGTAAGGACTTTTATTTGAACCTTCTAAAGCAGCAATGCTTTAGATGTTCCAGAACATTTAACAAAATTAAATGTTTCTAAATTACATATCTAGCTCCTACAGGAATTTCAGAAAGGGAACAGCTTTCCCTCCCCTAAAAATGTGACACACATATTTGAAGACACTTCAATATGTCATGAAGTGGCAGGCAAGATGTAAAAAGCCACCCCAATTCACACATTTCTATAACCATCATCATCAGAAAAAAGCACTCCTCAGTCAACTTGTACATCTAAGTGCATTTGGGAATCTAGACTTATATGTTACATTTATACATTTATTAGCCACCCCCTTGATTTCTAATAATTTTTATGTGAATCCTTCATTCAAATTCCACCCCCAAATATAAGACTAACTTGGGGGAAGATAATAATCACTTCAGACATTTAGTTAAAATGTACTATACCTAAATCTTCAAATGTATAGTAATAGCAAATCTCTTTCCCATTTAGCACTTTGTCTTCTAATTATACAGTAAATTGCACTGTAGAGAACACACCTTTATCTTCAGACTGTATCTTCTTTGGATAGAATTAAGATGTAGCTGGATAATTTTAAGATAAATGGGAAGTTGGCCCAACTAATATAACAGAAGACATATTGCATGTGAAATTTAATATTTTTTAATTCTAAGTGTTGAGGTCCAAAAAAACCAAACAAAAGCACAACAAAACCTAAGACAGGTCAAGAAGAAACCAGATTCAGCATGAAGAAATGTTGTACAGTAGGTTGACAATGGCAGTAAAATTAAGAGAAAAAAATCTTTCCAAAACACCATTTTGCAATAAATGGAAACACTAAGAACCAGAAATATTTCTCTGTTCATGTAAAATTTTAGCATCCAAATTTCTATTTATTTTATTGGAACAAGTACTTTAAACAAATAATTTGTCCTCTTCATTGAAGACAGCTGATCTGTTTCATCTTTAATGAGCTAGTTTTTGGGAAGGTCAGTTGTGTACTGTAGGAAGGTCTACTGCACAAATCCAAGAGTTTGCTGTAACGGTTGGAGAAAGTGGTCAGTGAGAACCCAGGATCAATGGAAATAGATATTACTTTAAGCCATCTATGAAGGAGACACCTACAAAATCCCCAGAGTTCAACCCATAAGTTCCACCCCTTTGAAAGAGAAATTGATCCAAAGTTCCAGGTTTTCTTGGACCTCTAATCAGTTTTCACATTAGTATAGACTCTTTGAACAAAGGTATTTGTTCCCATGTAACCAATTGCTCCATACATTATCCCCAAGGCTGTGCTAAATAGCATTATATATCCGAAGTAAAATGATGTTTGATTCAAACCATACGTCTTTGTTTTGAAAAAATAGTAGTAAAAGGAATACATTGCAGTTGATGCAGCAGAGAGAAAACGTGTCCACTGGCACCTGTAACCCTCTGTGTTTAGCAGGAAGGAGGTGCATGTGACAGTAGCACAGATGGTCACACAATGTCCAGGATGACCACCAGGATGAAGCCACAGGCATGACAGATCTATGTCCAGAAGGATGTGAAGATGAACTACATTTCGATAGAGATTGAGCCAAAGGGTAAAATTCTTCCCAGGCAAATAATTACTGCAGGCTCCAAGACCATCTTTTCTTTGGGATAGGATGAGGCACTGGATCCACAGAACAGGGGACATTGGGCTGACCTGATGGATGTCGGCCAAGTGTTTCACCAACCAAATTTAGAGGAAGAATAACAAAGCAAAGATACAACAAGCGCCTTTTGTTCCAAAAGGAATGGCTCTTGAGTCCTGATAGCGAATGGCTGTGAAATTGATGAAGGCAGTGCCACACACCATAACTAGGATAAGAAATTTCCCAATAAACATCTAGTTTATTCATCTCCTTTCTCCCTATCTATTGACTGTCTCCAAAATAACCATCCACTGGAAATGTAGAAGTAGACAAATACAGTGGTAATGAGCATGGATCCTCTCTCTGTATATAAATCTATCATCACAACAATAATGGGCAACATAGCAAATACCTGACATCCATACCCATGAGAGAGGAAAACATCAATTGTGACTTCAGGGTCCACACACATCGCCATACACCTGCTTTCACCCACATTCATTGCCTAGGTCTCTATCCACATCATCTATTTCTTCTTCTTTACTGTACTGGGCATAATCTTTTCGTTAAGTTCTCATTAAAATCACTGAAACTAAGATCATCATCATGATAGAGTTGAAAACTGAAAATCAGTGAATCCACTGTTGAACATAAGACACATCAAATTGATCCTCAGGTTTTACATCTGACTTTTCTAGTTCCCTGAATATGACATCCATATTTTAGTGTTCAGAACCAGATTCATCTTTCCTTTACTAGTTAGATTAATGCCAACCATTCAGTATTCAATAAAAACTATTACAAGTTTTTTTATAGATCCAAGGCAGTAATCTTCTCCTTTTTTTCTGCTTTACCAGTGATGCCTCATATAGTTAAGTCATCTCTGTACATCTGGTACCAGTAGCGGTTTTTGATAGCAT
Organism: Dasyprocta punctata; assembly: GCA_004363535.1. Classification (NCBI taxonomy): domain Eukaryota; kingdom Metazoa; phylum Chordata; class Mammalia; order Rodentia; family Dasyproctidae; genus Dasyprocta; species Dasyprocta punctata. The sequence goes on from RJWM01040827.1 coordinate 5,275, forward strand.
ACACAAATGCATGTATCTTTATTTAAATTGATTTCACAGTAAGTGGCTGGCGTCACGTCATCTTTAAATTTGATATTCAGACCACTAAATTCCAGTTCAACTCCTTGAAGTGCTTCTCTGAGTTTCATGATGACTGATACTTTTTTTTTAATACACACAGAATGGAAGGAAAAACATTTGTATATATCTTGGCAATTATGGAAGAGCCCAACATTGCTGCTCCATAAGACAATTTCCTCTTTATTTTGCTACCTGAGTTTTTACTGCTGTCTGAATCCCAGGGCTCTAATCCTATCTGGGCAGGGATAGGGAAGAAGGCTGGAGAGAACCACAAAGTTGTGGCTGTTTCCTGGTGACATCCCTTTCCTGGGGCCCATCCTGCAGCACAGTACCCCAATTCTCCCTGGACCTGTCCAGGACCCCACAGCCAGGGGCATGGACCTTTCCCTGGGAGCTCATGGAGATGTTCTTCCCAAATTCAGCACATCTGACTGGGAAGGAGCCTTGGCTGAGGCAGGGTGTACCCCAAAATGGATTTCAGGACAGAGAAAAACATTACTTTCCTGTGACTCTAGACTCGAGGTTGAAAGATCCAAATTCTAAATCCATGTGACTGAGAATTTCTTTGAGCTCACTCTCCTCTTCTGTGAGTCGTGTCTACACTGGATTCTGGAAAGATCACATCCAACCCACATCTAACCCACATCTACTGAGCACTTTGTAGACCTTACCTGGAGTTGGCCCTGGGGACATTTCCTCTAATGCAGCAGAATCTGCTTCCTCAAGGAGGAGCCAGCTTGGCCTTAGGTCCCGGATCAGCCCATAGGTTGAGCATGAGAGCAGGTTGATGGCAGCAGGGGCTGAGGATGAAGAAAGGGTTGGGTGAGCGTGGTGGGAGAAGCACGTTTTAGTCAAGAAAACTGTGGAACCGCAGAGATGATTGTGGCAAGTGCCGGTTGTGTTGCATGAGGGTGTGATGTGCAGAGGCAAAGACGCAGGGGTCCAGGATGGATGGAGTGAGGAGGGACCCGATGCGACCAGGCCTTGATCTCAGTGGGGAGATGCCAGGTGCCTGAGGGTCACCCTTACTGCTTGCCGGTCTCCCAGAGAGAGCATGGGGTGAGAAAGTGGCCTTCCCAGAGTGGAGTTCAAGGTAAGGACAGTGCCTCATTGCCAGCACGATCCTTAGCTCTCCCTCTTCCAACAGGCGATGAAATTCTGGAACTCAACGGTGAATCAATGGCTGGGCTCACACATCAGGGTGCTCTGCAGAAGTTCAAGGTGACTGCTTCTCATCCACATGAGGCCAAACCCAGGGCCCACAGGACCTGTGCATTCCCCTCCTCACAAACCCAGGTTAAAGGTGTGGGGTTCTTCACATGGCCACCGAGCTGATGCTGACTGAGGAGGTGGGGTTAATAAGAGACCTTACTCAGAAAATAGTAATGAAATCAGGACTGCTGTTGGGAATATTTAGGCCTCTGAAGATTTACAGCTGTTTCTGAACACTCTATGGTTTATACTGAGATACTTACAAATAGGTTTTGAGTTTTTAAGATATCACTGAAGGATAGTTTTGAGCCTATGTCTAACTCAAGACTTTTTGCAGTATGTATGTAAATATCATGTATAGCATATACAAAGCAGGTTATATGTATGGTATTCATGTGTGTATACATGATTCATATGTAATAAGTCCAATAATACACACGTTTATGTATCACACACACAGGGCTGCATTCCCCTAGGAAGGACCTGCTTACCGCGCTCCAGTGAGGCCTGGTCTGTACACCTACTGGTCTGAATGCTGTTACACATTACCTCTCTTTCCTTTCAGCAAGCCAAGAAGGGGCTGCTCACGCTCACAGTTCGCACCCGCCTGACGGCGCCCCCCTCCCTGTGTAGCCACCTGTCACCCCCGCTGTGCCGCTCCCTGAGCTCCAGCACCTGCATCGCCAAGGCAGGCAGCAGCCCCTTCGTCATGGACAGCCCCACACCTCTTGCCAGCGCCACCAAGCCCAATTACAGAATTATGGTGGAGGTGTCCCTGAAGAAAGGTAGGGGGAAGGACTCGGGGCTCTGGCACCTGCTCTGCCAGCTGAGTGCCAGGGGAGGTCAGCTGGGGGGCCAGCAGCGTGGTGCTGATTTGCTGATGCTGGGATCTTGACAAAGTGGTGACAGTCAAGCAAAGTAGGGATCAGTCATGCACAGAACCACACAGGTGCACACACACACATTGGACCAGGAGCTGGGGCTCTGCCCTAGTGTGAGTAGTGACACCAGGGTGAGTAGTGACTACTTGGCAGAGACATTAAATCCCCGTGTTATATCCCTTAGCAAGTCCATCTGCAAAACAGTTACATGCGCATCCCTTTCCATCTCCACCCGCGATGATGTCCGAGTCGCTGATGTCCCTCTTGCAGGGCTCTTAGCTGCTCTGGGTCCCGACTGCTCTGTCCTTTTTCCTCGCGGAGTCAGCACACCTTACTGTACACAGAGAAGTCAGTCCCCTCCCTGTCCTCCTGCCGCTGCCTCTTGCTGTCTATCCCTGATCCTGAAGCCCGAGAGATCTCACCTTTGAGCCTCTCACGCGTCGTTCATGCCTGAGACCCCACATGCTGCTTCTCACCCTCGCCTTGGTGTCTGCGGCTTCTGCTGCTGGAATCTCTGCCGCCCTGCTCCTTGTCACCTACAGTGTGGCCTAAATGCTGACCTTCTGAGGCCTGCAGGGCAGCCCTGCCACTTCCAACAACTCCTCGTCAGTTCTCTGTATGGCACCCATTGCCTTCCCCTCCCTGCCCCCTCCACTTCCCTCGTTTTGCCTTAGTCTTTCCTCATTCGGACTGATGACCTCGCCTCTCACCCTCCGCACTGTACACATAGTGGACACTCACAGACACGGGTGGGGTGGCACTGCCAGGGAGGGGGTGCTGACTAATGGAAGGAGGATGCTCACTCCACCCTGTCCTGCCTTCCAGAGGCCGGTGTGGGCCTGGGCATTGGCCTGTGCAGCGTCCCCTACTTCCAGTGCATCTCGGGAATCTTTGTTCACACGCTCTCGCCAGGGTCTGTGGCACACCTGGACGGCCGGCTGCGGTATGTCCTCCCTTCTGCTGTTCTCACTGGGACCCGCGGGGGACTGGGTGGGGGTGAGACCCGTAGAATGACTCAGTGGCCCAAAGCCTGGCTTCTCAGTGTCTGCCATCAGCATGAAGGCTGCATACACCCTGGGTTCAACTGCTGGTGCCCCCACCACCACAAAAGGAAAAAAAAATGTAGCATCTCAGATGCCCCAGCCCAGAGTTGCTGATCTGGACCCCAGGAATCTGTGCACAAGGCAGGAGGAGAAGTGTGGCCTCAGTGAACCCAGTCTGCAGCAGAAAAGGCAAAGCAACTCATTTAACTCCGATTTAACTAACACAGAGTTCACAGGCACAGGAGCAGGGGCTTCAGTGAGGGCTGCTTGTGTATGTGGAAAAATAGCTTTCTAGGTCAAGCAGTGGTATAAATGTGGTTTTTTGTAGCATGAATGTAGCTGGAGGTTGCCATCCCTTGCTGCCTGTCTCCACCCAAGAGCTTGGGCAGGGGACAGTTTTGGGTGCAAGGGCTTTCATCTCAAGGGAGAGAGACAGACAAGGAGTTCCTGCACTGTTTCACCTCCTGGTCACTGCTGGCTCCCTCCCTCCTTTGTAGGAAACTAGACTCTAGCATCCTTTCAGAAAATTAGGCTGTTTCTCTAACAGAGGCGTTACTTCTGTATCTATTCATCTGAAATGGAGGGGACCACACTTACATTCTCTGAATGAAGAAGCTGGAAAAGCAGACCATCTCTAAAAGAAAAATTCTAAGATTATATTTTGCAGTACTGGGGATTGAACCCAGAGCCTTTGCACTGAGCTACATCTCTAGCTCCCTTTTTAAAATTTGTTATTATCATTATTATTATTATCATTTTGAGACAAGACCTAAGCTGGGCTTAAACTTGGATTCTCCTGCCTCAACCTCCCAGCAATCTAGGATTACAGGCATTTTCCACCATGCCTGGCTTAAAATCCTAAATTTTAAATATAATTTTACCTTCTCAGTTACATAAAATATGTTTAGTCATGCTAGTGTGTTTCTTTATAGATGACTTCAAAGAGAAGTACAAATCTACATTTTTCTTTTCAGTAAGTGATCTGATTTTGATCAAAACATTTTAGCTCAATTTAACATGTTATAATGCTCTAATATTTGGATATAGTAAAAATACATCTTTCGCTTGGCTTGGGTTTTGCTGAATTGGGAGAGTTTTGCCCCATTTTTAAGAGTTTCTCCATAATTATGATGGTACCCAGAATGGTAAGCCCTGCTTAACAGGCATCTTGGCAGAACTTCTGAATTAGAAACAGGTTTATTGCTTCCCTGCAGGTAGATAACAGCTGTTTTACTAGGCAGCTGTGCTGGTACTTACTTAGGACATAACCATGGGTCAGGGTGATGCTTGGTGCTTTATCTTTACGACCCTCAATCAAGAGTGTGCCTCCTAGGCCTTCAGTCAGCTAGGGGTTGTTCCAGAAGCTCCTACTTTTGCTGGTCTCTGGAGCTACAGGACAGTGTTGCTCAGGTATGCCGATAAAAACACAAACTTTCTTAGTATCGAGAGACCTGAGTGCCCTTCTCATCCTGCTGATAACCAGCAGGGTCAGTGGTCTGGAAACTGCAGCCTGGAACTGGTTGTTTTTTAAATAAAGTTTTATTGGGACAAGGACACACACAGTACACATATGTTTATGAACTGTCTATGGCTGCAGTGTCATTCTACAACAGCAGAGTTGAGCAGCTGTGATAGGGATGGAGTGGCCCGTAAAACCTAACATGTTTATTCTTTACAGGAAGTGTCAATCTCTAAGATGGACTATGTCAGAAAAATATTTTCACCTTCTGCCTCAGTTTTCCAATCTCTCATAGGAAAAGAGGTTGAATTGTGCAAATCCTACTTATATGAGTCCAATCCTATCTTCTCTATCTCATTCCTTTTTCTGTTTAGACTGCTGTGTTGGTTTTCTGTTACTGTAGCCAATATCTGAGATGTTAACTTTTATAAGAGAAAAGGTTTAATTTGGCTCCTAGATTTGAAGGTTCTGGTCCATGGTTGTTTGAAACTGTTGCTTTGGGGGGCTATAGTGAGGCAGCAGACCCTGGCAGAAGCTTGAAATCGGGCCTTTAGCACTTTCCTAACCATAGACATTGCCAGTAACGCCAGAGCCACCTGAAAGCTAAAATGAATTCCATCATCTGCTCTCCTTGTTTCTTCTTGCAAGAACCACGATTACCCTCCAACACAATCAATTCTTCTTCTTAGTGCAGCCCATCCAATCCTTCTGCCATTCTACTTATGAGAGGGCATCATGGGCTGCATTGTGGCTAATTAACTGGCTAATCAGTTAGATAAGCTTGTTAGGTAAATCACGCTCTCCATTGTGGTTGGGCAAACTTAGACAGGAAAGGGAGGAGGAAAGTTACACAAGACTTTCAGTTCTTGTTCACATGAAATGCAGGAGATGGAGGCAGAAATTATGTAGTTGACCCTGTTTGGGCTTCAGTCAGGTCTCTAGAGAGGTTTAGTTGGTAATGTAGATTTTAGATCTCATCTATAGCTTAGCCAAGGAAACAGGTAGATGACTGCCCATATGTCACGATCACTAGCTTCCTGATGACTTCCAGCTGGTGTTTTTGCAGGTGTGGCGATGAGATTGTGGAAATCAATGACTCCCCTGTGCACTGCATGACACTCAACGAAGTCTATGGGATCCTGAGTCACTGTAGTCCCGGTCCAGTCCCCATCATCGTCAGTCGACATCCAGACCCCCAGGTAACATCTGGCTCACTCCTTTTGTACCCAAATTGGAGCAAGAAATGGAGAGAAATGGAACACTGCTGGCTAGGGTTTGGGTCTGAATCACCAAGAACCCAGTCCAGCTTTCTGTGGTAACAAATGTCTTCAGCAGAGGTCTATCAACAGACTCCTAGACTCCAGAAGCAGTTGGCATGAACTCAGGAAGCTCTTGCAGCTGAGCTCCAAGCTGCAGGGCAGGAAGGTGGAGACTCAGGGCCCCAACTAGTAGGGGCAAGAGAGTCATTCATTCCCCATGTAACCAGTGGGTGCCCTCTAGGAGGATGTGTGGGGGTCAAAGCACAGGTCACAGAGACGAGAGGGTTCATAGCACCAGCGCTGCAGCAGCTCACAGCTTCAAGAAAGAGACTGACAGAAGTACAATCTGGAGCTGTAAGTACTAAGACAATATAGCGGAGAAGGATTTGTAAAACAAGAAACACCAAAGGGCACTTTTCTCTAGAGAATTTGAGGGAGATTCCTGCAGGTGGTAAGAACACAAAGGTCAAGTTAGGAGTCAGTAAAGGGCCGGTTGGTGCTGTGGGGCTGCTTGGGGGTTCCAGGGAGGGTTGATTGAAGACTGATGTTGTCTGGGAAGGCACTGAGGTTTCGCTATAAAGGGCTTTACACAAATTGCTAGTCTGTTTTTTACTCTGTACTGAGAAGCTGCAGAAGGCCTCCAGCTACAGATGGAACATGTTCAGACTTTGTTCTTTAGCCTTTGAGTGTGTTGTAGAGGGCAGGATAGAGTGGGCGGAATGTGGATCTGGAGGAGGAAGGAAGCAGATGGTGGGGCCTGAACCAAACAGCAGATGCGGGGAGATTTAGAGAAGAGACAAAAGAGGTTGCCCTGGGAAAGAACAGTGTCTGCTTGCCGGTTAGCTGTGGCTTAGGAGAGAGGGAGCAACCTGGGATGATTCGAGCGTTCTGAGATTGATGGAGTGGTGGTAACTCCTCCATTGATGTGGGACAATGTGAGACTGAAGTGTTCGGGGTGTCCAGATGGAGATGCTGGGGAAGCAGCTGAATTGAGGGCTGTTGATGGCTGTGATGGCCGGGTTGAAGCTAGATATGGACATGGATGCCTTGGTGTGGGTGAGACCCCTCAGGGAGTTGGTGCTAATCATTACTGCTGTGTGTCTAATATTTCTTTAGTAGTGCCAGGCATGTTTGGCAAACACATGCACACACATCTGCAGTTAGTTGTCCGACAACTCTCTGAAATTAGTGAACTTTTCCTTCTCCAATGCACAGATGAGGAAACTAAGACCCAGAGGAAAAATAACTAGCACAGTGGCTGGCTAGGAGGTGCAGGAGCTAGGATTTAAGCCCACCAAAGCCTGTGCTCTTAGCTAACTGACTCCAAGAAAATAGCATAGACAATGGAATAGTGGGGAAGCCCAACTTCTTCAGTGAGAATACAGTGCATACAAATTTGGCCATTGTGCACTGAGGCTAAACATAGGAGCTAAACCGAAGGTAAGCAAGTGATTGGCCAAATCTCTGGGAAGTAGAAGAAAAGAGCTTATCAGTGCATCCTACTGCCTGATGACCGGTGAAAGCCGCCGTTAGGACCTCAGATTGTCAGGGCATGGGCAGGGCAGGAGGAGCAAGGCTGGAGGGAAGACAGACAGCAGATGTAAGAAAAGCCCACAGGAGCTGAGGCCCAGGAGGGAGGGAGGCAGGGCCTTAGCAGCTGGTACAAAGTCCTAGACCAGAAAGTACAGGTGGGGCAGAGACAAAGGTAGGCCAGGCAGGGGAGACTCAGTAGGCACAGGTGGCAGAGCAGGGAGGAGAGGCCCTGGCTCAGGGCCAGAGTGCCGACTCATGTGCAGTCTTCTGCTTCCCATAATGGGAATTTGAGCAATTCATCTGGCCTCTCTGAGCCTTTGGCGTGTCAGGTCTGAAGAAATGGGGGCTGTGATCTTGACCTAGCAGGACTATTGTGAATGATGACAGTCATCTCTTAATAGTTTGCTCTCTAAGAGGCTGAAGCAGGAGGATCAAAAGTCCTAGGTGGGCCTGAACAACTTATTGACTTAGTGAGAGCCTGCCTTAAAATAAGAGAAAAAGTAAAGAACTGGAGATGTAGCTACATGTGAAGGTTCTGGCTTCCATCCTCAGGACTGAAAAAGATAAAAAAAAGTTTTGCTACTTGATAAGTAGCTAGTGTTTTCAGTGATTTATTTATTATTTCTTTGATTGTGGTAAAATATACCTAACCCAAAATTTGCATTTTAAAGTGTAGAGTTTAATGGCACCAAGTACATTCTGCAGCCATCACCACCATGTTTCATCTCACAAAGCTGAAACTCTGTCCCCACTAACCGACTCCCTATTTCCATTCCCCCAAACTTGGAGCTCACCCTTCCATTTTCTCTATGATTTTGACTTCTGTCTCATTTAAGTGGAGTCACACATTATTTGTCCTTTCCTGACAATTTCATTTTAGCATAATATCCTTAAAGTGCCTTCATTTCGTAGCCTGTCTCAGAATTTTCTTCCTTTTTCAGGCTGAATGGTACGTGATTGGATATTGACCCAGCATTTTGCTTACCCATTCATCTGTTGCTGAATCATTGGGTTACTTTGACCTTTCAAAAATTGTGACAATGCTGCAGTGAATATGGTGCGCAGACATCACTTTGCGTACTGATTTTAATTCTTTTGGCTATCTTGCCAAAATTAGAATTACTGGAGAATTTGGTAATTCCATTTTAACTTTTCAAAGGTGTCTCAATATTGGCTTCCACAGAGATGGCACCATTTACATTCCTATCAAAGGTGCACAAGGAATGCAATTTCTCCACATCTTTTCTGAGACTTGCAACTTTTTGTCTTGTTTTGCTTTTTTACTCTCTCAACTGAGCTGTTTTGGCCACTCAGTTTTGGTTTGTTTTTTGACAATAGCAATCCTAATGGGGAAGTGTGGCTGAGATTTGCATTTCCTTAATGATTAGTTGAGTAGTTTTTCTTTGCTTGCTGACCATCTGTATGTTTTCTTGAATGAAATGTCTGTTCAAGTTCTTTACCCATTTTTAAATACAGGGTTTTCTTTTTGTTGTTGAATTATAGGGGTTTTTAAAAAACATATCCTAGATTTTGACCCTTTATGCACACATAATCCGTCAAGTATTCTCTGCATTGACTTCTACTCTCTCAATTGTTTCCTATGTTGCCCAAGGTTTTAAATTTTGATGTCATCCAGTTTATCTTTTTTTGTTTGTTTGTTTCTTACAGTTTTTGTTTCAAACAGTTTATCTGGTTGATCATCTTATCTCTGTACTGTAGAGAGGGCTCTGTTGTAAATATTTTACAGAAGACAAAATTGAGGCATTGAAGGTTAACTCACTGGTCTACATGCCCTCCATGAGGCAGTGGAAGAGCTATGGCTTGAGCCCATGTCCTGTGACTCTAAGACTCACGCTCTTAGCTACTGCTGCAACATAACTAATGATCTGTGAGGCCCAGCAAAGACAATGTCATGGCACCATGATAGTCATGACAGTGTGGATGATGACAGCACCAGGGCAACATTGCCAAGAAGGACCTGGGAACTCTTTCATTGACAGACTTCAGAGATCATCTAGAGATACTGGCACCATCAATGCCCAGTGTATTTCTGGAAGTGGAATCTGTCAGCTACGTGATTTCCACTGTTGTTTAAGGGACTGGTTGATATTTTGTAGGTCTCTGAACAGCAACTCAAGGAAGCTGTGACTCAAGCTGTGGAGAACATCAGGTTCGGAAAGGAGAGACACCAGTGGAGTTTGGAAGGTAAGAGATGCCAGCTTCACTGGATAAGACTCCTGGAGAGGTGACTAGTTTATGGGGTGCTATACTCAGGAGTGGATTAATCCACTGAAATTCATAGTTGAACATGCCATTAGAAAGCGAGGTCCCGCTGGAAAAGGTGGCCACTCACTGGAGTGTGCGTCTCTGGCTGTCACTATTCCCCTATCCTCTGCTTGCTGGATACCATAAAGTGAGCACTTTTGATCCACTTCATCCTTCTGCCATGATGCTTCAGCCTCGAGGCAGCCCACTTTGGACTGAAACCTCTGAAACTATGAGCCCAAATCAAGCCTTTATTTA
>RJWM01040828.1:0-15251 GCA_004363535.1 Dasyprocta punctata
TGTGTCGTGACACACAGGGAGCTTCAATTACTTTCTTCTGTGACTGCATCCTTTAAATACACCAGTGCTTGGGTGCCACAAACCCATCCTGGCTAAAGTTTTTCCAAACCACCAGAGTGGAAATGGGGACAAAAATCAACCTCATCTCCTCTCCTCCAATGGGTTCAGTATCCTCTGTTAATCCAGCCGTTCATTTATTCATTCCATGTACTTTCATTTAGCCCATGCTTGGTGCCAGGCACTGGTCTAATATCTGAGGACTATGAAGATGACAAGAGAGGCCAGGGATATAGCTCAGCAGCACGGAGCCTGCCTGGCAAGCGCAAGGTCCTGAGTTCAATTCTGGATACCAAGAAAAAAAAGATGATAAGTGAATACAGCTTTCAATGAGTAGTTATTGCTTCTTGCTATAAGATATACATGAAAACTGTAGAACTCAGAGAAACTGCCTTACAGTCAGATCCGTGTGTATCTACTCAAGTCTGCAAGGACAGAGAAGGAGTCTTCCAGACAAACCAGACAGGAAAGCCGTCCTCACTGCACAAAAGAGACGTCATGTGGCGGAGGAATAAGTGCCGTTCAGGCAATCAGAAATTAAGAAGGAATGCTGAACAACCCTGGCTCAGTGTGTGACTGTGTGTACCTTCCTCACCTGTGAAAACACTCTCATAGAGACAGGGAAATATTACACGAGGTGACTTGGAGACAGTGCAAAACACAGGTCCTGAGCATACCAGGTGCTTCATGGTGATCACTGGTACCACCATCACCCTCACTACCCCTGCCATCACCATCACTACCATCACCACCACCAACATCACCATCATCATCACCGCCATCATCACCGACATCACCAACACCACAATCACTAAAACTATCACCACCATCCTCATCATCTCCTTCTCTGTCATCATCTCCGTGACCATGATCGTCACCATGATCATTATCAGTGCTCATATTCCAATGGATGGCAGTGAAATATGGAAGCAGTCACTAAGCCCATGCCAGTCCGATAAATGTAGATTTGGTTCTACGGTAGGAGTTACGGAGCCACTGAAGGTCAAGAGAGTGAACAGTGGTTGGAATTCTATTTTAGGAAACTAAATCAAGCAAGATATGTAGAGAATGTAACTGGAAGGATCAGATTTTAGAAGGGAGTCTGCCCTTTTGACCAGTTTTACTACAGTAAAGGCAAGGCAGCACAGTGCAGGTGTTAAGAAATATTGGGCAAATGGAAACCAGTGTAGCAGTGTCATAGTCCTCGACATCAAGAGGTGAAAGAGTTTGATTTCCAAGGGTGAAGACCACCCTCAGAACACTTTTAAGCAACTCTATTTGTGTCCTGTGGCTTCTATAACAAGTTACCACATGTTGGCTTAAAGACACAGAAATTTACTGTCTCACAGTTGCACTGGGCTACAGTCAAGGGGCCAGCAAGACTACGCTCCCTCTGGATGATCAAGGGAGCACATGTTCTTGGTCTTCCAGCTTCCAGTGCTGCCAGGACTCCTTGATCCACAGCCACTTCTGGCATCTTCAAAGCTGCAGCTTTGACTCTTGCAATCTTTCTCTTTTCAGGGGTCAACATGTTGTCTGTTTTCTTCAACAGTAGCATCTCTCTGTGTCTATCTCTTGGGAGGACCTTGGCTATGACTTGAGCCCACCTAGAGAATCCAGGACAATCTCCCCATGTCTTGGTTACTTTTCTCTCATTGCTGAGACAAAATACCCAGCACACAAAGCTAAAGGAGAAAAAGTTTATTTAGCTCACAGTTTGCAGAGGTTTCATTCCATAGTCAGCTGGCTCCAAAGCATGGTGGCATAATGAGGGGCAACAGTTTATGGCGGTGGAAGACAGCAAAAGCAGCAAGAGCAAAAATAGGGGGAGAGCAAGCCTCTTTTTCTCCCTCACAGTGTAAGCAGGCTACCTGCCCTAGGGCAGATGTAGCACTCACACCATCTCCATGCCCTCCTCTTGCACAGGATGAGGATGTTTACAAAGTGAGGACCCTTGTCCTCCGCTGAGTTGCTTAGTTAAACTTGTAAACTTCTCAAGTTGACACAAAGAACAACATCCTAGAGCAATAAGGGTATGTCCTCTACACCCTGGGATTTAGAAATGCTGAGTTACTTAGTTAAGCTTCTAAACTACTCAAACTGAAACATTGTATCAACCATTACACCCCACTTCAAGATCCTGAACTTAACCACATCATTTTCTTCTAGATAAAGTAATATTCTCCCTTTTGTCATATAAGGTAACATTCACAGTCTCCATGAACTAGGACAAGGAAATCTTGGGTGCCCCTTCTTTAGCCTACCATAGCAGTCAGGCTTCTCTTGGTGCCTTCTCCTCTAGACCAGCCACTGCCCTTGTGTTCTCAGTCCTAGAGCTCAGTAGTCCATGCTTCATGAACTCCTCATCACTTTGCCCCACCCCAATAAACCTGTACAAGAGCAAAGTCTCCCAGCTCCCAAACCTCCCAAACGTCTTGCCCAAATTAAATGTCTTCTGTAGAGTCCTGAGCCTTGTATACTGTCCTTCAGTGGCTCCCTGCACCCCAACTCCTGAACAAAGCCCAGGTATCTTGCACGGCCATGTGGAACCCTCTATGGCACATTCAGCTTTCACTACCTTTGTGACCTTACTTGTTTTGTGCACCTTGTAGTTAAGGCGGATTAAACGCTTCACTGTCTCTGTTACCTCAGGGTCACAGCTAACCTTACCCAGAAGCATATGGAAATCAGAGGTGCAGGATAAGATGTACATCTCATGAAGCACTCTAAGACATAAAAATGATGGAAGAGGATAAGGAAGAGGACAAAGAAAAGAAGGAAGAGATAAATAAGGATAAGAAGAAGAAGACTTACTTTTGTGTGTGTGTGTATGTGTGTGTGTGGCACCAGGGATGAAACTTACAATCTCACACCTGCCAGGCAGACGCTGAGCCAAACTTCCGGCCCTAATTTTTTGGGACAGGGTCTCACTATGTAGATCAGGCCAGCCTTGCTCACGTTGAACCCCAAGCTGGCCTCGAACTCACAATGCTCTTCCTACCTCAGCCTCCTGAGTGCTGGGATTAAAGGCATGTGCCACCACACCTGGCAAGACTTACATTTTATAGAGTGCTACTCTCCAACTAGTTGATTGATTCCTAAAGATTTAATCTATGGTACAGGTACTAAGTATCAAGAAATGTACCCCATAACTAGTAAGATAGGAATTATTACTATTTTTCAGACACGAAAATAAAACTCAGAAAGCAAAGAGATTTACCCAGAATAGAATAGCTGATAAGTAGCTGAGTCATATTTCAACTCCCAATCTTCTTCCCTTACTTCTAGCCACTATATTACAACCATTCACCTGGAATAAAGGAACTTTTAGCTATGACACAACAGTTCATGAAACCACAAGGAGCCCTGGAATGTGTGGCCCAGGGCTGTTCCTAGACAGGTGTCAGTGAGGATGGTGAGTCCCCCTCCCGCTCACTGCACCTGCCTCTCTCCAGACGCTTAAGCTTAAATAAGGACCCACATTTTTTGATCAGTTATTTTGACCCTACGCATTCTATTCCTACCACTTTGATCCTATTGTTCCTCTTAGTTCCAGTCAAATGTAAACAACATATCATATTCAACATGATGGCTACATATGAAAGATTTGAATTAGGGTACAACCGGCCTCTACAGGACTCAGTGACCAATCCTGGAATGTCTATAACTTATTAAAAAATTTCTCATGGATCAGCTTTAAAGACTAATCTAACTTATTGGGTTTTAATGTAACTCATAATGAATATTACAGATGCAAGTCATCAATAAGAAATTAAGCTGACAATCACCAAATTGAATGGAAAATTTCTAGAAAAAACTCCCTTACTCCAAAACACAAAACAAGATGGCAAAAGATATTGGTGTAATTTTATTTGGAGGGGAAAAGTGATCAATTAATCAAATTTTAGTCAGACTCAGTGACACGTCTCTGTAATCTCAGCTACCTGGGAGACTGAGGCAAGAGGATCGCCAGTCCAAAGACAGCCTGGGCGACTTAGCAAGACCCTGTGTCAAAAAAAATGTAGTTTGGTGATAATGTGTTCTTGGGTTCTATCTCTAATACAAAACATAATAATAAATAAAAAATAAATAAATAAAATTATGAAATTTTAAAAGAAAAACTTTGATTCAATAAAAAATAAATTTACTGAACTAAAAGAAAATGGACAACAAATTAGAGAATGACTTAAATGTATGAAAAAAAATGATGAATGCATGTCTTTGTTACTTCCCTCATTGCTGGGACAAAACACCTGATGCCCAAAACTTAATGGGAAGAGAGGTTTATTCTGGCTCATATTGCAGCCCACAGTCTGCTGGCTCCAAGACAGGGTGGCGCGGCAAGGGGCACAGTGGACAGGACGCAGAGGGCGAAGGGAGGCGCGGGGCAGGGAGATAAACCCTTCCCGGCCACACTGCAGGGGCCACCTCTTCCAAGCAGGCTCCACCTCTCAAGCAGGTCTGCTGCAGGCCCCTCATGATCCCACTACCTCCCAAAAGCCCTGCCTATGAGCGCCTCAGGCTCCTGGGGGACATCTAGATCTAAACCATAGCAACGCCTTTAATTGGTTCTGTGCATTTTACTTTAGAAAATACTCCCCAGGGGAAGGGCCCGCCATGCTGAGATGCTCGCAGTGAAAATGTTTCTGGTGTTGAAGCATCTTCACTTTCCAGTGGTGGGGAGCATTCACCTCTGCTCAGTTGTTCATGCTGTTCCTCCTCCCTGTGTTGTTTTCCCTGCCCCTTTCCACCGATCCACATGCTGCATCCCTTTCACGGACAGTTTAAATGGTGTTTCAGCTACGAGACATTTCCTGGTGCTCCATCTAGAAGCTGTTTCCCTCCCCTTGAGCTCTACACTATTTCTCACATATTCCTCACCTCTCGTGGCACCAGCCTTGCACCACGGTTTTTGGAATCACTCAATTGTCCTCCCCCCTGGAGTGTACACAATTTGCAACCTGCCTGTGTCTGCAACCCCAGGGTCCAGTCCAGAACCCCAGCACCTGAAGGCTAGACACAAATGACTGGAATGAAACAGTGGATGAAAGTGCTGGCACTGACCACTTCCACACTAGTAACTGGGGCTGATGGACACTCCCCTCTGCTCACCAGAACCTGGACAACAAGGCAGGGGCCACCCCCAACCTTTGTTCTAAGGCATATGACCCAAGGTAAAGGTAATATGCTTTCGTGCCTGAGCCTCTGCATCCCCTACAGTAACCTTACTTCACCTGGTGCTCACTGAGGGTTCGTGCACATGGACTGCACCTCACACATCCAGTTATAACAGAGTGAATCACGGGAAAGAACACGCGCAACAGGCACAGCTGACGTGACTCAGCACCTTGTCAATCGCATTGTCCGTTGTGCTCTGGAAGACCCAGAGGAAGGTGCCCTAGACCAGGCATGACGTTTTAAATCCCTAAACCCAACAGATTCAGTGCTCGTGCTATCTTCCTTTCTGCCAGCATGAGCTCACTCACTCTGAGTATACCAGCACCTAATTAAACTTCACTAAAATGCCACTGCTTTTTCCCTCACCATCACATGTCACTTCCAAGTCTTTGTTTATTGCACACAAGAACCTAGAAACCCTTCTGGGACCCCATCACCCACGGTAACACTAGTAAGAATTTAAATCCAGGTACCACCCTCTCTGAATGGGTCTGCCTCATATACATGGGATACACTCATTGATCCCTTGTGAAAAGATTTCTGAACCATGAACACAGGTGAGGCAGATGTTGGAGACAAAACGCTCAACTCAGAGGATGCAACTGTCACCTCAGAGGTGACACATTTCACCGAGGCATCTCGTCAACCCCATTGAAGTCACTGCCCTCATCCTCCTGCATCTGAATGAACCAGCTCTCCTTTGATCACTAGAAGTACAGAACAAGCTTGTTCAAGAAAGGCGTAGCTATGAGAGCTTGGACAGATCTGGAGAATAACTGTAGAATGACAGTGGGAAGATCAGAAAAATGCTCTCGATAACTTCGAATGGTTGACAATGGTCATGAGGGTTTCCCAAGAAGAAACGGGGGTTGATGTCTCTGGATGGTCATCTGTGCCCCCTCATTGGTCCCCAGAACTCAGACCTACGGGAGCATGAGCCACGCAGCCATAGGTAGCAGGGTGTCTGCTGGGAAGAGCGGGCTCTCGAGTCTGTTGCCTGGCTCTGAATCTCAGAGCTACCACATACGCTGTGTGACATTGGGCAAGTCACTAAATCTCCTGTCCTTCAACTTTTCCCCCCTATAGAATGGGAAAATTATTTGTGTCTACCTAATGGATTTATTAAATGACTTAATGTTTATAAAATATTTAGCACAATTCTGGCATGTGGCACACCCCTAAAATTCCAGCACTCTGGGATGATTATAAATTTGACCCCAGCTTGGGCCATTTAGCAACTTAATCTCAAATTTGTCTGAAATTTTTTAAAACTAAAAATTAAAAAGATTGGGGATGGAGTTTAGTACCAGGGTCCTTGATTCAACCTCCAGTACTGAAAAGAAAAATGTTTAGCATAGAACATTTTCTTGTAGGAAACACACAACAAATCACCATTGTCCTGACCTCTACTCAGGGTGCTTTTGCCCCCACCCCCAGGTCCTATGCAGAAAGTATGAAGATTCCCTCTATCCATGCAGAGAAACAGCACTGAGGGCTGGAGATCAAGCTGTCCTAGTTGCCTTCTCCTGCTGTCTATTTGATAAGTACACAAAATACTGTTATGCATAATACTTCCCTAAGGGTCCTTCCATCCAGTCATCATGAAAATGATTTTCTGGGGAGAAAGTCTCTGATATTTGAAGACTAAAGCAAAATAAAGCCACCAGAGTGTTCTTACAAGGCTGATTGACTCAAACCAGTGGAGATATGGGAATTTGGGGAGGGAGATTGATCCATGAGTCATCAAATAAGAGAACCCTTGGACTCCAAGAAGTGTCCCCTTGAAGGTCTCAGCTTCCACTTCCTGAGACTGAGAAGTAGGGGTACAGTAGCTGCATCACAGCCTCACTGAGAGGACCAAAAGGTTGATCGGTGGGGACCCTTTGGTACAGTGCTTGAGACAAATAAAGCAGTCAGTGCAGCTATCATCTTCAAGGGTGTTGGTCCCAAGCCCAACCCCAAGCCTCTGTTCTGACCCCACCTCGTATCCCCACTTGCCCGGACCCTGCGCTCCATAAACGCCATCCAAATCTGAATCCAAAGCATCTGACTCCCTATTGCCAGCACCAGACTCCCCCACCCCAGCATCTGAGAGCTCCGTGGACCACAACATTGGATTCATGGAAGCAAAGACTATGATTCTAACCGATCTTTAATTCTGGGTCTCTAACACAAGAAGCAGAGAGGGTGAGCAATACATCTTTGGAGTGTGGGAGCTTTATTTCATTTTCTTATGCAGTTTGTTGAACACACATTCTTACTATGTGGAATGATGTCAATCCAGACAGGCTTAAACCACCTTGTCAGATCTTAGCTGTGTGACCTCGAGCAAGGAGCTTGACTTCTCTGAGCCTCAGCATCCATGGCAGTACACTGGGCATGACTAGGACAACTCAGAAATTTGCTATAAAGGCCCAGTGAGATCCTAACGACATCTGGTGTGGTGTAAGCGCTAGTAAATGAATGTTTTCATAAATAATGACCCTGCGGTGTAAGTATTCATCATTAAAGATGAACGGACCAAACATAGAGATGGTCAGTCTCTTACGTAGAGTCACATGAATGGAACTTGAACCAAAGTCCTTCTCTTTCCAGTCTCATGCCCATCCTTCATGGCTTGAAATGATCAAGTCGTTTCACCAGAATGTGAGGAAGGGACAGAATGTTGCCTGAATTCCAGATTTTGCTTCAACAGTTTCTCACTCCACATGAGGAGCTCGCAGTGATAAAGCCTGGTGCTGTGAGTTTGTTTTCAAGTCATTTTTAAAATCCTCTTCTCCCCTTAGCTTTTCTTTCTCACTGGCTTCCTGCTACTTTGTACAGAAATGCCTGCCGCCTTTCATGAAATACAGAGGACAAACAGTAAACAGACCTTTGAAACGCTGCTTCGCCCCCTGCCAGCTGCCATTTGTTCCTTGTGCATTATCATTCTCCACGCTTCTGTCAATTGAGAATTAATCAGGGACCTCAAATCCCTGCACATGTGTGTCTCATCCACAAAACCAAACAGTGCTTCGTGTGAACAGAGGATGCTGGAAAGAAAAGCGTGGACACCATCAGTTTCTTTTGTATGGAAGGAACAATCAAGAATCAACTCTGTACTCATGATCTCCTTGGAAATGACTCCCAAGGACCTCCTGCCACGGACGCACTGTGTCACCGAAGGAGCAATGAACCAGAGGTCGAGAGACCCAGTTCTGGCTTCCTCTGCTTGCTGGGGTACTTGGGCAGCCCTTCGAGCTCTCTCACCTCATTTTGCACATCCTGCAATGAAGGGGATGGATAAAGTGATTTCTGAAGTCTTCTTGGGAGCAATGCCTGATACAAAGCTCCTAGAGCGCAATTCCTCTCCCTCTGTGCGCCAGTGGAACCAGAGACATGTGTCCCGCCTGACCACACAGCACGCAGTGGTGTGGCCAGCAAAGGACAGCTGCTAGATCTTTCTTTTTTTTTCCAGATTTTTAGCAAGTACTCTGGCTTTGTATTTTACCAATCTATTCACCCAACAAATATTTATTAGGCACTTATCATATATGCCTCTTTTTTTGCATTCCTATTTTACCTTTTCTCCTTAGATTCTTTTTATTAGTATATGTTTACAATAAAAAATAATTACACTCATCTTGGGGAATTAATACATATAAACACTGCATTTTAATCATTTTTGCTTCCCCTTCTTGTATTCCCATGTCACCAATGAGAAATCTGAGAATTAAAGGCAAACTATTGCAGCTTGGTACACTGAAGTATATCCTCTGAAGTGAAAGGACCCCTGGGGTTCTCCATCAAGGAAAACTTTCTAGCCCACATCCGCAATGAGGTTTGAGCTGGTTTTAAATCATCAACCACCAGCAGGCTGTTCAAATTCTTGTATGTGGCAGAATAATTCAAGGTAACAAAAGACCCAGAGAGTTGCTAGACAGTCATTGTTAATAAGAGACCACTTTCTTATTGTAACTTACGCACAACTGCAGAAAACAAGATGGGTTGAAGTTCATAAATTTGAAATTCCTAATGACAAGAGTAGGTGTTTCCTGGGTGCAGCTTTACACTCAAACACAATCGTGAAATGGCTTATACCCTATCCTGCAGAAATTATGGTTCAACTGAATTAGAGTGAGCTCCAGACATCAATATTTTAACCTTCAGGTGGCTGAAAAGGGTATACAGGCCTTAGGGACAACTGGTCAACCTAGAACATCAATTATTTAGAACACATTACACACAAGCACACACACACACACATGTCCATATTCATCAATCAGCCTCTCATAACCATTGACTGGAATGCAGCCTTGGGGTTTTCTCATCATAAGATCCCAGGCAGCCACTAGCAAAGAAGCCAAGTCAACACGTGAAGTGGGACACATCTGCTCTCCCTTACAAGCCAAGGTGGGCATGCTTTTCCAGTTCTAGAAGTTGTCAAGGGTATGGAGAGGTGGGGCCCCTCCATTAGGAGCAGATCTCACCTGATACAGACAACTGAGATCCAATCACTCAGTGTTAAAGGGTCATCGGGTGAGCACAGGAGAAAGGCCGAGATACGCATCAGACCCTCAGGATGTTTAGCCTGGAAAGAACCCACGAGACAACACGTGTGGAAGAGTTCTGCTCTGCCTGGGTCTCTCCAAGGGGTTCTGGAAGACACAAAAGACAGACTTTGCAGGGACAGCGCCTCTCCTCACATCCCTCCCTCACAGGAAGTGTGACCTTGCCCAAACCGGCAAACTGCTCTGAGCCTCCCTTCCTAGTCTTTCAAATGAGAATAATGGTGCCTACTTCACAAGAATGTCACTGTGATTGTGCAGTGAGACGTGCATAAAACTCTTAATATATGTGGTCAGCAAACCCTAGATGTCACCTTCATTCTGTCCCTGCTGGTGGGAGCCTGGTCCTCTAAGCCCACTGAAAGTCTGAGCGCTGGGATGGTCTTAGTGGAAAGTAGAAAACGATGTTCTGTGTTTCCCCTGGACTCCGCATGGAGCTGATATTCTGTGAATGGGACATCGGGTCCCACACCTGGAATGTCAAAGTGGTACCTTTTAACAGTGCTAAAGCCCAGCTACAATGGCTCTGCCCCCTGATTGTGAGTGGGGTACTCATAGTCCCTTCATATCTGTCCTTCAAGTCAGCCTAAATACCGAGGGGTCCCACATAGGCATAAGCACGTTCTCCTCTTCCCTCTTCCCACCTATCAACAGTTTCCTCATGATCAGGTTTGCCATCATCTTCTGTTTCTTCCTGTGCCCCTTGTGGCCAAATCTGGTTTGCTGTCAAGCTGTTCTCTCCCTTGGCCTCTGAGCTCCTGGTCCCTCGGAGCCCTGTGTGTCGGAGCACATATCACCATCTGGGCACACAGTGGTCCCGCCCTAGAGTCTCAGGTCCCGTGGACAATCGCAGAGCTGGCAGCCTGTGAATCCTCCTGGGACGCATGCTCTTACATCTTCCCTGTGCGTCACATCACGTGATGCACTGGCAATCAACTGTGAGATAAGTAACTTAGATCTCTATTTAATGTGTGTTGGGGGATTAGATAGGAAGTTTCCTCTCTTTGACTTTCCAGCCCTATGAAATAAGAAGTTCAAGGTCAAGATTTGAACCAGAGGTGATGGTTTCAGAATATGTTCACAAGGCATGGAAATGGCCCTGTGAGACTTAATAAATGTACATAGCTAAGCACAGTAATATATTTAGATCCCAGCACTAGAGAGGCTGAAGCACAAGGATCAGAAGTTTAAGTCCCACCTGACCAACTTGGAGATACCCTGTGTCAAAAGAAGAAATAAAAAGAACTGGGGATGTAGCTAAGTGGTAGAGTACCCATGAGTTTAATCCCCAGAACCATTTCAGAGGAAAGAAGGAAAGAAAGAAAGAAAGAAAGAAAGAAAGAAAGAAAGAAAGAAAGAAAGAAAGAAAGAAAGAAAGAGAAACAAAGAAAGAAAGAAAGAAAGAAAGAAAGAAAGAAAGAAAGAAAGAAAGAAAGAAAAAAGAGAGGGGAGAGAGGAGAAAGAGAGGGAGAAACAAAATTAATATATATATAGATACACACACACACACACACACACACCCTATGGATGGATGAATGAATGGATGTGATCTTGGTTTCTAAATACCACTCTCAGCCAAAACAAACCAAGTCACCTTGGAGAAATGGTTGAATCCAGGGCTTCAACAGAGACTACATATGATGTGGCTGCAATACCTTGTGTCAGGAAGCAGAAAACCTCTCTGAATCCACTGGTATACGTCAAAAAGCCACATGAGCTAATTTTAAAGGGCTCCACCAGTCAAATTTGGGCAATTTATACATCATAATAAATATGAAGAACAGATAATTATAGCCTATTAGAAAAACTGGGAACCTGAGAATCTGCAGCATTATAAATAAATAAATATTATTCACTCAGTAGGAAACCAGGTATAAGTTTAGAAAGACCATGAATTTTTAAATCCCTTAGCAGCCACAATAATAATTGAGAGAAAGATGATTAATACATGCTAAAACATCTAGGTGAATGTTTAAGCATTAACGGAATGTTTTCATAGGCTTAGAGTATCTCTCTGAAGGATATTCACTGCAAAGGGCGAAATGAAATTTTATAAAGAACACCACACCCATTAAACACCACGAACGCTGCCAGTCCTGGTGCTAATTGACAGCGCATGCGCCCTGCTGCGATGCTGGGGCGGGACTCATGGTGACTTCGGCGACGTCCCTGTCTTATGTGTTGGAGAAGACACCAGACAGCCCTCATTTAAAGATACTGCCAGGTGACTGGCCAAGCACCACTCATGAAAGACGATGTCACGAAAGGCAAAGAAGCCCAAACTGTGTCAGATTTGGGAGACTAAAGACACAGGACAGCTTCAAGGCAAAACAGTATCTCGGGTTGTTTTGTTACAAAGGACATGATCTGGAGATCTGAAGAAGCAGGGAGACATCTTTGTTGTGAGGAAACATGCACTGAAGTATTCAAGGCTAAATGGGCAGCACATCTTAGATAACTCAGAAAAAAGGGGGGGAACAAAGCAACAGTGGAATAAAATATTATTGGATGAAACAGAGAAAACAGCATTTATGAACTCTCTATACTGTTTTTGCTACTTTTCAGTACATGAAATTATGTCAGAATTTTTTTATAGAATAGAAAATGTGAGGCATCTCTTCTGCTAATTCTTTGACACAGTCAGGAGGTGAAGTGCACCCCAACCTGACCCTGGCCTGGACTTAGTGACTGTCTCCCACTGATGGAACATGGTCCATGAGACCGGGCCATGCAAGAAGGTTCAGTGTCCACTGCCTCACCCCACTCGGGGCTCACACTTTGGAGTCCTGAAGACCAAGTCCAACCCCCATGAAGCCACCCTGCTGGCGGTGTCACCAGGAGGCCTCATCCAGGTGAAAACATTTGTGGAGCCCCCGTACTAACTGAGGGACAGTACTTTTTTTGCCAACCAGCCTTGGTACTTCTCCAAAGCAAGAGACAGGTCACTCCCATTGCCACACAGCTGGGACTAGGGTTGGACAAGTGAAATGGAAAGGGCGTGGGAGTGAAGGTCACCTGCACTTGATCTTAGCCAAAAGGCCGAGAAGAGATTGACGGTCACCTGCAAATTCAGCCTGGTGTCCCTGGCTGAGTTGACCATAGGGAACCCCCCAGCTCACCTGCCTCATCTCACTAATGAAAGTCTGGAGGTCATCTCGCAGCACTTGGGAGCATCTATGAACAGTGTGTCACTGCTTGTAAAACAGCATTCAGATGTGCTCTGCAGAGAAAACTCTTCCTTCTTGTGGAACTGCTGTCCTGTGGATCTGAGCAGTCCCAGACCAGCCCCAGCCCAGATGAAGGGCCACCCCATTATGTTCTATCTAGGTGTCTCCCCAAAGCCTCATTCAGTCAAAGGTGGGGTTTTTCAGAGGTGGGTGGATCTAGGGTACATGAATGTGTGACATTGGGATTAAGAGTGTGTGGTACTGGATTACTTCACCAATTGGTTTAGCATAATTCTAGATGTGGGTAATGGGAAGCCCCACTCTGGGTGTGGGTGGAACCACTCAAAAAGTTTTTGACCTGCCTGGGATGAAAAGGAAAGGGAGGCTGCTGCTGATTCCTGCGTTCCCTGCCATGGACTGTTCCTCCTCCGCAATTCCCCTCTATCACGCCTCCCTGCCTTGGAGCCAGCTTACTGAAAACTGTACAAACTGAGCTGGAAGAAATCTTTCCTCCTTTAACTTTGGGTGTATTTGTCTCAGCAACGAAAACAGTAACTAAGACACATCCCATGTCTGACAGGGCTCACTGCAAATCACTGAGGTGCTCACTCTGGCACACAAGACTTGAGACTTAGTAGGGGGTGTGATTAATATTTTTTGGACACCTGCTTTGCACGACATACTGTTCTCAGCTGAGAAAATAGTGGTGGGCACGACCAAGCAGGCCTCATCTCTCCAACTCTTGTGGCCCTCCGCTTCTGGGACCATGGAGTTCTACCCTAGCTAGAAACCTCAAAGTCCTCATCAAATGTATGAAGGCACAGTTTTCTAAAAGAAGGAAAACAATGACCACAGGTAACCTCTGTGTTACACACAACCTGGGGGGTCAGCGTACCCACTGCTCAGACACAGAAGCCAAAGTTCAGAGTAGTGCTGAATGCAGTCAGCCAAACTTCGGGCTGGAGCTCCAACACCCAGGGTTCGTGGGCAGGCGGCTGGGGCTGGATTCCTCTGCCTGGGTCAGAGCTGCTCTCGGACATCTGTGGGTGGATCATTCTCCGTGTACCCCAAGATGTTTAGCAGAATTCCTGGCCTCACAAGATGGCAGGAGCACCCTCTCCCAATTGTGAAAATTGAAATATATTTCCAGATGTGACCAAGTGTCACCAGGATAAAGGGCAACATTGCCTTCAGTTGAGAACCCCTAGCTTAAATGTAAACCCTGGGTCTGCCAGATGTTTGTCATATCACTTTGGGCAAAAATTTAACCTCCCTGTGTCTCAATGTCCTCCTCTATAAAATGGGAAAACAGTAATATGTGAGGCTAATGAGAAGGTCAGATAAGAAGCCGGGAAAGCAAATGGCCCATCCATGTAACCCATGGCTTTAATCCATGGGTAGCTGTGCCCAGAAACTTAGACTGCTTTTCCTTTTAGCAAGGAGCAGGTATGCAGCGCAGGTCCGTATCGTGGACATAGGAATGGATCAATGAGTCAGTTAGCTAACAATGAATAAAAGAACCCAATATCCCGATCTGTGCATGAGTGTATTTGCTGACTGAGGGTGGATATTCTGGCAGCCTTTCTCATCACCAAAAAGCAGTTAAGACCCAAGACTCCATGGCGGGGCTGCCTGGTTCAAGTCCAGTGGTGGCACTCGTGAGCTGGTGACTGCAAGCTGGATATGTAGCCTGCTGAGGCCTTCATTTCCTCATCTCTCAAATGGGCTGATAAAAAGGCCTGCCTCTTAGTCAGATGTCCCAGTGCATGTGTTGGACACTGCTCCAGAGGAATCCTTACCGTGGCCTTGTGTCTACAGTGCCACTGCTATTGCTGACACCACCCTCAGCATTAACCCCGTCACAATCCCTGTCTCTCACGCCCTCAGCCGCGCTGGCCCCTTCTTCCCCTCTGGTGTGCAAAGCACTGTCCCCTGTCTAGGCTCCCCCCTGCATTTGCCTCTGCCTGGACCACAAACCCTCCTGGATATCGCCATTGCTCCAACCCTTGCTTCAGCAAGATCTTCCTTCTTTGTGCCTCCTCTGAGAAGGCTCCCCTGGCCACCCTAAATAAAAGTGCAGTTTCACCCCTTCCCTGCGGTTTTAGGGAGCATCCCAGCAATATCCCCAGTTGATTATAAACCACATCACTATAGTAGAGTCAGCATATTGCAGCACCCAGGGCGGGGGGAGGGTGTTTACTGGTTTCTCTCCCCCATTGAAACAGACTCCAGTCCGGCAGAGAGCGTGATGAGTGACGATATTCCCAGCATCCGGGGCAGTGGCGACCACACAGGAGCTATA
>RJWM01040829.1:0-15212 GCA_004363535.1 Dasyprocta punctata
AAAAAAAAGGATAATCGATGTCTGATAAACTAAAGCAATATAATTTCAGATAGTGTCCAGAACCATAAGAAACATAGAATAGGTAGAAAATGAATGGGTTGAGGGATCTCAATTATACTGATCCATTAGGCTTGTAGAAGAAAATATTTGAGCCAGGTGTGGTGGTGCACACCTGTAATCCCAGCATTAAGGAGGCTGAGGCTGGAGGACTGCTGCAAATTCAAGGCCAGCCTGGGCTGCATAATGTGTTTATAGCTAGCTTGCACTACATAGTGAGACCCTGTCTCAGAGAGAGAGAGAGGGAGGGAGAGAATATTTGAAAAAAGTTTCAAATGATATGAAGCAGAAGGTTATGCTAAAATTTGAGGTCAGCATATTCCAGGCAAAGGAAAGTGCAAATGGTAAGAAATAAAGTTAGTATACTTGAAAAGCAGCAAGGAACCTAGAGAGACTGATAAGAGATATTTACAGCAGCTGGAGGAAACACTGGAGAGCCTGAGGAGGGCCAGGCTGGATGAGGCATTCTAGGCCATGGTGAAGAGATCAGAGTTTATTGCAAAATGTGATTGCATTTTTATTGTGAAACTGATTGTTTGGAAGGTTTTCAACTAGATAAATGATCACACCATCCGATTTGTGTTTTGTTTTGATTGCATGAGTGACTTGTCAAGAACATCATTGAGGAAGTCAAGTGTAAGTTGGGAAGTGTGTTAGCTTTCAGTTGCTCTGACAACTTGAAGGGGTAAGGTTTGCTTCGGCTCACGGTTTCAAGAGTTTCTGTCTATGATCAGCTGGCTCTAATACTTGGAGTTTGCAATGAGACAGGACATCAGGGCAAAAGGTCATGGTGGAGGAGAGATGTTCACCTCATCACAGCCAGGAAGCAGAATGAGGGGGAACAGAATGTGTGGAGGACAGGATGTACCCTTCAAAACCACACCCACGAATGATCAATTTTTCTCAACTGAGCCCCATATCCTAAAACCCCATTTAGCTCTGAACTTATCAATGGATCCACTGATGAAGTTAGTTTCTCATCATCCAATCACTTCTCTATGCCTCACGTCTGAAAAAACTGCTACACTGGGGACAAAGACCTCAATAAGAGGTTTGGGGGTCATTTCATATTCAAACCATAGCATGGAGTTTGGTGAGGGGGCATCATCACAGTCTAGGGCACCATCACTGTTATCAGTGTAAAGAAAGAGGACATGTGGTTGAACAGAGAATATAATTTGAAAATAGCTTAAAACGGCTTTCCAGGGATAGGATGTAAAAAGTGAAAATCAAGGGTCGTTTATAGGATGTTAGCGTCCTGGTCAAAAGCTCAATGTTCTTTACCAAAATGATTATCACTGAAGTGTCGAGCAAGACATAGGGAAATCAGAAGTCCTGTCTTGATGCTAAGATTGAAGTGCAACAATTGGGAGATGCTTGACAGCTGGAGGGCCGAGTTTTTCTCTTAGAGAAGTAGTTCAAGTGCAAATGTCAAACTGGGAATTATCAGAGCAAGGGTGACATTCGATGCCACGAGGTCTCTTTACTCTCAGAGGGAACACCTGGAGACACAGGGAAGCTGAGAAAGGAAGACTTTGGCTCTTGGAGAAGAAAAGAATCAATTAGGCTGGAAAGTAGTAGTGAGGCAGGAAAGATAGCAGGAAATAGCCACATCCAAGGAAGAATCCAATATGCAAAGTATTTCAAATGTGATGGTCGAATCAACTCTATCAACTGGAATATCTGCTTCAAATATGTCTTCTAGACTGTTCTTCATCTTCTGACTTTCTTTAGGATTCATTTTGCCATAATCAAAATAATTTCATCCAGCTAAGACTGTCTAAATTTTATGTGGTTTCTGCTGTTGTTATATTTTATTTTTACATGAAAACATTAAATCTTTGTGGTTTCATGTTTCCTGTAGATGGTGTGAAATAAGGGTCTGGTTTTATTTCCTTTAGACAGATTCAAGTATGTCATTCCCAGTAGTAGAGCACGATTTCTTCAGTATGAGCCAATGAGCTTTCTTTGGAATGTCCATGGCTTCCATTTCTTTCTTTTTTTTTTTTTTTCTTTTTTTTCTTTTTGGTAATGGAAATTATTCCAAATATGGCTTTATTTTATTTTATTTTATTTTATTTTTTATTTAAGAGAAAAAAAGACACATATGACAAAGACAAAAAGCAAAAGAGACAAACAAATGACTAGAGTAAATGCACAACAGTAACATTACAGGTTTACAAAACAGGGTAATAGAAACTTGACAATGGCTGCAATATTGCGGATCGTTATCTTCAAAATGGTTGTTTACCTTAACAGATATAGACATGTAAAATTAATCTAATCGCATGAGTATTAATTGTTCTTTATTAATAATGAATACATTCAGCAGTGTGTTCATTTTAGTTATCTTACATATACATATATACAGATTTATATCTTTTCCTTTTCCCTTCCCTCTTTCCCCCGGCTTCCATTTCTTTAGAAAGCATTAAATATAACACTGGCTGGACAACATCTCACTATTTCTGCAAAATGTAAGCGCAACAATGATTTTAAGGGGTCTATGAGGTGTTCCTGGATTGGGTCAAAAGTTGGTGCTTTGATGTGTATGAATCTTACTACCCTTTCAGTCTCACCAACACCCACTTGGTCTCTCCACTTTCCAATACTCTTCAACTAACCTTCTCTAACTTCGTCTTACACTTCTCCAGTCTGGAATGATGCTTTCCTTTTGGTGGCCTTTCTAATTCCCAACCACTTCCTACAACATTGCAAGAACAAACTAAAAATGTTTCCCTCTTTTCTTGACTACCACCTATAATTGTCTCATATATTGTAACGTTAAAAAATAAATTAAAATTTTACTATGTTCGTGCATGTGTGTTATTTTCAATATACCTGCAGTTATTTCATGTATGCAATCTTCTACTTTCCTAAACATTAAGGCATATGTATTTTCTACAGACTCCTGAAAGTTGAATTTCACTCCTTAATATAACTGGCACATCAAGTATGGGACAATCAGATCAAAGATGCAAGGAAAGCAACACTTGGCGGGGCTGGGTGGGGCTGGCAGGAGGACCTCAACTTCAAGCTTATCCTGGGCAACTTAGCCACTTAGTGAGATCCTGCCTCAAAATAAAAAATAGAAAAGAGTTGAGGCTATAGCTCAGTGCAAAGGCCATGAGTTCAATCCCCAGGGCCCCCAAAAAAGAAAGAATGGACAGAGGCAAGAAAGGAAGAAAGGATGGAAGGAAAGAAAGGAAAAGAAAAGAAAGGGAAGGGAAAAAAAGGAAAGGAAAGGGAAGGGAAGGGAAAGAAGGGAAGGGAAGGGAAGGAAAGGAAAGGAAAGGAAAGGCAAGGCAAGACATAGGCAGCAGATATTCCATGAGGAAGTGGAGAGGAGTGAGGTAAGGAATTAAAGACAAAGAAGAATTTTACTTGAATTCTTTAAATAAGAATTTTATTTATATACTTTAAAAACAATAATGATGAAATTACTTTTTGCAATCATAAAGGTCTCCCAATTTTGCTAGCTTATACACTACACTACGACCAAACTCCACATTTCCCTAACTACTGTTTCATCATCTTGTGCCTGTTAGTATTCTGTGCCTTGGAAGTACATTCAAGCCCTTATTGTGCTAAAATCTACATGATCTTGGACTTGTTATTTAACCTCTCAAAGGCTCAATTTCCTCATCTGAGAAATGTTGGCAACAGTGAAACTTCCAGCATGGAAGTCCTGAAAAGATTGAGTGATATTAATCTTGCGAAGCACCCCCCACTCTCTTCGGCCTTCAAAGCAGTGTTCATCATAAGCAGACACCAGCTTTTTGGGTTGGTGGTGAAACGAACTGCACGGGCTTCCAGCCAGGGCTTTAGGTTAAGTGAAAATAGGCAGAGTAGAGTGGCGCACAGCACAGTGGAGTATAACAGAGTACGGAGCTCACGTGATATGGGAAAATATCAGTTTGTGGAACTTCTATTTCAGATCTAATGAATCTAAGTTCCACATTGTGACATGGAAAGTATTGCTGACTGAGAACATGGGAATAAAAAAGTTAGACTTTGATTTAGCATCAGTTTAAAATGCAAGACATTCATGAAACCGTTCCAGATGATGTCATTCAGAAATGAACCTCTCCCCTCAGACTCCTTTTCTTCCCTTCATCCCACGTGGTACCTGCAAGTTTGGCATCTTCTCAAGCATCTAGGGCAAGCACTGTTTATCTCCAGATGCTTGGCAAGGCTCTTAGTGTATTTGTTTGCCCAATGTAAATGCTAAGAATGTATTTTGTTAATGAATGAGCAAGCATTGCCTATGTTTAATTCTGGAGGTGACAAGTTGACAAGGGAAGTCTGAAGGAGAATCTAGAGGCCAATATTCAGGTATTTACTTCAGTAAGAGGGAAAAAGCCCCATGCCAACTTATTCCAATGAGGAATTCCTATCCATCTTTATAAAATAGTTGTCAATTTTTAAAGGGAGAATTTTGTAGATGAGTGATGCACTTTGCTCCCAATGTATGCCAGGCAGGACTTTCTAAAATGAACTTTATGAATAAGGCTTAAGAATACACAAATTCTGCAATTGTACAAAAAGTCTGCTTCTGTGAGCACACACACACGCACACATACACACACACACACACACACACATCCTGGACTGGGAGAGTGCAAAATTTATACTTTCTAAGGAGATGTTTCATGGTCTAAAAAATCACAAATACAGCCCCACAATACTCCCCATTCAGTTAAAATAATTTACCAACTTTCCACACTTCCCTTTAGGTTCATCTTCTTTTCTCTTATCTTAAACAACAGCCAGCTAGGGTTAATGCTCCAGATTCTCTCCCTACTCCAGAGGGCACCCTCCGCTATTACATGAGGTACAGAGAAAGGCCTGAGACTCTTCCAGCCATTAGGAAATCATTTAAGCCCTGTTCTCCTGTGGCCTGCTCCCTTCAGCAATCTCTTACTGACTTCCTACAGCAATAAATCATCTGTCTGCTCAGCACCTCAGCAGTTCTCAGAATATGTGATCGCCAGGCTCCTTCCTCCTCTCTGCTGCTACAGATACCCAGTGGGTG
Organism: Dasyprocta punctata; assembly: GCA_004363535.1. Lineage (NCBI taxonomy): Eukaryota > Metazoa > Chordata > Mammalia > Rodentia > Dasyproctidae > Dasyprocta > Dasyprocta punctata. The sequence goes on from RJWM01040829.1 coordinate 5,093, forward strand.
GGGCCAGCCTCGCTGGGTTCGGTTTGCATTTGGTGTTCTAGCTACTGGATGATGAACACCAGGGATGCCATTGCAATGAATGGTTCCATAGGACTTTTCACACGCTGGACCCCCACCCCCACTCTGCCAGGGCAGCTGCATCCAAAACAAAGGTGAGATGCAGCATCCAGTGTTGGACAGAGATTCACAGTGTCTGCACTTCTGGTTACAGCACTGACTCTGGATTCCCTCACCCATAGCACTCTCTCCTGCATACTCCCCAGAATAAGAAGGAAGGGCTAGGCAGCAGTCAAGGCCTTGTAAACACGGCGGCTGTTTAAACAGCTCCTGCCCTTCTCTGTGAAGCTCGTCCTCTCTCCTTCGTACTAAATTCCATCATTAAAACTGACCTTGCTTCCCAGAGAGGAGACACCAGAGCCCTAGGGAACCTGACCTAAGGTTTAAAACTCAAGTAAGGATTTCCAGTCAGTCAAAGAAGACTTAAGCAAATTGCCCTCTGATTTTTCTGGGGCAAAATTTGCCACCTCAGTAAAGAAATGCTCTGATTCCATGTCAGAAGTTCTCCATAGCTACCCTTTTCTGGTCTCCAAGTAATCAGCTTTAAGGAAAGTGGTCCAGGTTGGATACTAATTCAACACTGGACTCTCCCAGCAGCAATTAGGTAGAGGAAGGAAAACATTGTCCTGGTAGCTGAAAGAAATAGATTCTTGATTTTTTTTTTCTTCTGTATGGGCTCTAAAAGCCTGAAACATAAATCTCTTGCAGTGCCACTCCCCTTCGGCCTTAATTGAGCACTTATCTTATGACCAAACAGTATAGTGGTGAAACCAAATCACTTAAGAAGTGACTCTTTTTGGAGAAGAGCATCTTAGGACAGAAGCAACCTCCTTATCCATTATCCACTTAAAGTGCAGTTTTCTATTCTTGGCTGAGTTTTCTTTTTTCCCTACTTCCCATCAGACTTCTTGCTGTTTCACTTGCTGCAGCAGCAGCCTTGGGAACATCTGAACTTGGCCGCCTTTCTTCCCTGCCGTCTATCACAGCTCCCTTGCTCCTGGACAAGCAGGATATTGCTTCTCCACATGGGCCCTGATGAGCCAGACACCCAGCAGGTGGTGTCCATTTGCCACGGACTCCTCTTGACCAACAGTCAGTTTCTCAAGAAGGACTTGCCAAGAACCCCGACTTTTCATAGAAACAGGAAAGGAAGCCTGAAAATCCCATCCCCATTCACAACCTTCTGCAAAAAGACCTGTGTCTCTCTTGCTTCCTGATGGCCACTGTGCCCAGCAACCAGATCAACTTTTGCTTTCAGTTGATTAAACTTCCATCTGACCTGAAAACATAAGTGATGATATGGCAACATAATGATAGGAGATTTTTCCAAGATGCCACTTGTTCCCATTTCCTGTCTCCTGGCGTGCACTCCTTTCTTCTGTGTGGAGGTAGTTGTGCTCAGTGCTTGGCATTTGGGAAGTGCGCATTCATTCCTCCAATGTCACTGTCCCCACAGCCTCCAGGCCTATCTTATCCAGAGGCAGGAGGAGCCCAGGATCAAGCTTTAGCACATGAACTCCCAGCCCCATGAGCTCCCCTAACCTCAGCCCAGCACAAAACACTTACCCTCCCCTGTGCTTTCTGAATGAATGTTACACTTTAGTTCTAAAAATGTGTGCCCCCTCCAATTCTCACGTGTGTGGGAGGTATTAGGATCAACGGGTGCTACACTCACCAATGAACCCACTGGCAACTTCAGAGTTCAATGTGCTGTTGGGAGTTGAGACCTGGTTGGAAGTAGGTCAATTGAAGGGTACTCTTCTCTCTCTCTCTCTCTCCCTGTCTCCCTCCTTTCTGGCTGCCATGGGATGAGCAGTTGTCCTCTACTCAGGCTCTTCCTCTCTTCTACCCACACCATTTCTACCTTGGAACCAGCTGACCATGGACTAAAAACATGAGACCAAATTATCTCTCCTCCTTTAAATTATAGGTGTTTGGTGTGCTTGTCCCAGGGACAAGAAAGTAAGACAATGGACCAATCAGAAACAAACCTACTACATCCTTAGTCTCTTGTTCTAACATTGCAGTTTCCTTTGAAAGTAGCTCCTATCTCCAGTGGAGTGGCTTTCCTCTTCCTCCTTCTCAGCCCTCACAGTCCTCCCCATTCCTCCTCTCAGACGCTGTATCTTTAAATCATGTGCATCAGTCACCATCACCAGTTACTCTACCTGGAGGAAATTTATTTACATCATGACCATAAAACCCATTTTTCTTAGAAAATTATTGTTTCTGGCCTACTAGTCCAGTCCTATGACAGTTTCTAATGATTTGACATAAGTGACCTTCCCTCCCATTGCCATCATGGAAGAAATTCTAGACCCTGAGTTAATCCATTAGTCTGCTTCTTCTTCACCTGCACTGGAGCAGCTGATATTGGGCAAAGAAAACAATGAAACCTATACTGGTGTGTCAATTCCTATGTATAAGGCTACTCCCACTCTTCTAGGTAACTATTTTACAACTTTTTTCTCTACTACATTCACCCTATCCTTCTTCCTAGTTGATAGCCCTTCTCCTTGTTCCAGGACCCACTCTCTTAGTTCTCTTGCTACTTCTGTAGTTTCTCCTTCTTGATTTCTTTTGCTTTATTTTTCTTACCTTTCTCTAAACTTTGGAGAGTCCCAGTGTTCTGTTCTCAGTCCTTTTCTCTGTTTATCTATACCTGCTGGCAACCTCACCCAGTCCTGTGGCTTCAAAAAACACCTGTGCCTGTATCTTCAGGCTGAACATCTTCTTGAATATGAAACTCAGATATTTACCTGTTTGCCCAGCATCTCCACATTGGACACCTAATAAGTATTTTCTAATAAACAAGTAAGTCCAAAATTGATCTTCTAAAGTTCCCAACCTGTAAGTCTTATTGTAGTAAATTTTACAAACTCATCTTTGCATATTGCAATGCCACCCTAATTTTATTAGAGAAAAACTTAGGATCACCTTTGATTCATCCCTTCCTCCCATGCACACGTTTTAGTCCATTAGAGAATTATCCTCTACTATCAAAACACATCGATAAATATGTCCACTTACTTCTTATACATTGACACCTAACAACCAGCCACTGGAAAGCCACTGCCACTCCAAAAGGGCTCCATAACTGCCTGCCGATTACCAAATGGACTGTGACTTGGGACCGCATAGAAAAGGATAACTTATAATTTCATAATTAAAATAAATCTAAGTGACATAGCATCATCAGATCTTTCAGGAAGATTACTGTGGAATTGGAGAGGTACGAGAGCTGCATGATGGGTTTAGTTATCAGTAACCTGGCTCCATAGCAATTTCACAACTTGATTAACTCAGATTCGTATTTTAGCAACACAAGCGAATATATGTCAACACTTTCAGATTTGCTCATGCAGAGTTTAAACTTCCAATATTAATCTAAAAATGCTAAGCATCAACAAGACTGTCTGTACTTCTACAGTTAATATTCTTATCAAACACTGTTTTTTAAAAACCATTGATTCAGATATGCTAGCACAAGACCTGTAGGAATTACAGAAAATTTGGATTGTGAAGCCATGTTTATGAAATTTCAACTTTTTAAAAAATTTTTGACTACCTAAAGTAGTTGCAAGTGTTTAAATATTTATTTATTCAGCCTCTACAATCCACTTCCTCCCACACTCAATCCTTCAAAATGCTCGCCTGAATGTTTAGTAGCAGTGATATCCACAAAGGATAACTCTATGTGCTTTCAATGTCAGAGAAGCCTATTTCAACTGCTAGAACAGATTATTACAAAAATTAGTTTTAATGCCCCATAGGACATTAAATGGTTTTGTCTCTAGCTTAAGTGATTTCAGTAAGTCTTTTCTAGTAGATCTTATAACCCTTACTCCTCTAACATTTGTTTGAACTACTTTTGCCTTTTCACTGGTTTCCTCATTAATGAGGTAAGTAAATCTAACTTGCATGCTCTGTATTTTTATGAGAGACGTGCTTTTATGTGACAAGAATATCATTTTCCTGATTATGTTGATTTTGTTTCTTTGTTTGCTTTTTATTAATGTATAATGCTGTAGAAAAGTGCACAACTCATAGAAATAAAATTCCACTTTTCTTAGCACAGCGATATCTATGTAACCAACAGCCCCATCAAGAAATAGACCATCATTAGTTCCCTATAACAGACAGTCTAGTCCTCAAAACCCCAAAGCGAGCCTCTCCTCTGGTCTCAATCATCATAGGTTAGTTTTGTACTTTATGTAAGTGAGACCGTATGTATATGGTTTATTTTTTCAACATTTCTAAGGCTTATCCAGGCATTTGGTATAGGAGTAGTTCATCCATTCATCACCTTGTAATACGTTATATGGATATACTACAATTTATCTGTCCATTTTACAACCCACAGACATTTGTCTCCAATTTAAGATTACTATGAATATAATTGCTGTCAAGATTTTTGTAAAGGTCTTTTTAAAATTTATCGAAGTGTATATAGGAGTTGAATTGCTGAGTCATGGAGTATACCTGTGTTTAACTTTTATAGATACTATAAAACCACTGCATTGATTTGTACTCCCAGGAGTAGCATACGAGAATTTCTTTTGCTCCATATTCTTATCAGCATTTGGTAATGTCAGGTATTCAATGACTGTCATTCTTCTAGGTGGATACTGAGATCTTATGTTAGTTTCAACTGCATTTTCCTAGTGAGTAATTATGTTAAGTGACTTTTCATATGCTTACTGGCCTTTGGATGGTGCGCGCACGCGTGTGTGTGTCTCTGTGTGACATACTCATTCAAAACTTATGTATTTTTTTTTTTACACTTGGGATTGAACCCAAGGCCTTCATGCTGAGTTATAATTCTACACTTTCTTACATTTTATTTTGAGACAGAGTCCTGTTAAGTCACTAATTGTGCAGACTAGGTTCAAACATGCAGTCCTCCTTCCTCAGCCTCCCAAAGATGATTGGCATTTGCCACCACACCAGTCTTATGTCCGTATTTTGTTTGGGCTGTCCGTGAATTTCTTATCAATCCATACAGGTGACTTAAATATTTGCTCCTTGTCATTTACAAAATTGCAGTTATTTTCTTGTGGTTTGTCTTTTTATTCTCCAATATCTTTAGATGAAGAAAACGTTCCAATTTATTGATCTTCTCCTTTTGGTGTGTATGTGTGTGTGTGTTTCTGTATGTCCATATAAGAAACTTCTGTTTATTCAAGAGTCATGAAGATATTCTCCAAATTGTAATCTGTTTTAACAATTGAATCAGTCTTCAATCTATTTGAAATTCACTTGTTGATTTTTGAGTATGGTGTTATGAGTCCTGTGTCTCCTGGATAATACTCTGGAGTACGGAGCATGTAAAAGTGAAAGAAAGCCCCAAATACCACATGTGGAAATACTATGCCTTTAGATACTAATATACCTGTTCAGTTTAGGGCAAAGATATGTACCATTTTCATGGCTTAATATAAAGCCGACCAACTCCATGAATAATTTTTTGACACTTTCACAAAACTGGTTCAATTGCCAGCTTGGCTTTGGCATCATACAAATACAGCCAAGGACAGAATATGTACCTATCAGATGAGAGAGATCTTGAAATTGGCTTCTAGCTCAGACATAATTACTCTCAAGAGGCACCTGTTAACAAAATTGGGCTTGATTTCCTTAGTTGCCTCTTACTCTGATTATATATTAATCATTTTCCTGGCAGGGGGTTGAATTGGGTCTAGGTTTCCTCTGGCTGTCGTATCCAATGACTCACTGCTTCTCTGCTATTCCAGGCAAATCAGCTGATTAATATGAGAATTAAAACATAAATAGGTTTAAAATGACCAGAGGCCACAACAGATAATTTCGATTTTGTGAAGGATACAAGATTATTTTTAAAACCCTTATAGCTATAAGAGTTCAAATGTTTGGGAATGTGAATACTTAAACACACATATATAGATGTATATGTATATATGCTTACATATACACACATTTTGCATGTGCACATAAAAATACATTCTTAAAAATTATGTATTCACAATTACTAAGAGTTCTGTGAATGAATCAAGTTGCTTTGCTGTTTATTCAATTTACCCAATATTACTAAATAACCTAACATTTATTTCATAAAATCTAGAAAGTTACTGTATAATTTTATGACTCAGAAGTCATCAGTTTTAACATTTTGGTAGTATTTCCTTTTAGTCTTTTCAAAATATTTAATGGAAAAATATATAATGTTTCTTAGTAGCTATATAAATTAATTAGATATTAATTATGTTATACCAATATAATTAGGTATAAATACATAATGCATCCATATATTAAAATTTTATAAATATATTTGTAACAATTTTGTTCAAATTGGAAAATAGCAGTGGGATAATTTAACCTAAAATACAGGTCATGCAACATATAATTCCCTCTACTAGAGTTTGGAACAGAGGGTACGGCATCTCAGAATGACATCCTTCAAGACAACTGATACTGAGGAGGAAGTCAAGTGATGTAACTGGCAATTGGTTGGTGGACCAGGGTGTTCAGAGAGAGCAGGACAGATAGGAGCAGACAGGAGCCCCAAGTCAGCATCCTGCATGAAGATGACATTTTAACCCCAGCTGCTCCTTGCTTTGCCATTTCATTCCACAGGTTAGCAGTAGCAGAGACTCATGCAATGACTTGTGAGGCTTCACCTGAGAACGTGGATGGTTATTCAGTTGCAGAACTGCTGAACGATATTAATGCTACTGATAGTTCATGCTTTATTTTTTTTTATTTTTTATTTTGGTACTGGGAATTGAACCAAGGTCTTTGCATTGAGCTACACTCTCAGCCTGTGTTTGTTTGTTTGTTTTGTTTTAATTTTGATTTATTCATTGATTTTTATTCTGACCCAGGGTCTCACTGAGTCACTAAGTTGCTCAGGTTGGTCTAAAACTTGTGATACTCCTGCTACAGCCTCCCAGGGTGTTGGGATTCTCGGAATGCGCCACCATGCTTGATTTGTTTTAGTTCTTACCAGCTCTCTCCCATGACTGAACTGCCCTGATAGTACTCTCCATACACTATTTTACAATGAAAAGGTTTACATCTCTCCATCCATGCCTGCTCCTAACCTTCCATTCCTGGTCCTGATGTAATCACCTCACACTATGGTACAGTGTGGGCACGTCTGTCCTGGGATGGAAATTAGATGGACTATTCCCCCAGTCTATGTCTGAGTGCAATTTTCTCCATCATTAGGCTTGGAATGTATGTGGAAATCTTTGCAACTGTCGTAGGCTGGTTTTGTTGATCGATGCTGCTACTTCTAATTCACTGAGATTGCTAATCTAAAGACACCTATGATTTAAACTCTAAGTAGTTAGTATCACTTTTGTTTTTATTAGGTAGTACAACTTTTGTTTTTATTAGGTTAGAAAAATTCTTAAATACAAGTATTGTTATTTTTTAAGTCCCAAACTTCTAGATGAGATCATTCAAATGGAGTTTTTAAAAAACCGTATAAAAACTAAAACTAAGAAAAATGAAAATTCATATATAATCCTTCAGAGGGCAGGATGGAGTTTTAATTTAATTGGCTTCCTGTCTGCTCTGGGGACTGATAGAGCACACTTCCGGTGTGGCTGAGTGGGTCATGGAAGTGTGGCCTTGGGGGTCTACAGTCTGGTCCCTGCCCCTTCCTCTGTAAAACTCTTCCCCTGCTCTGCTTCCCAAGTCACCATGCAGTAAGCATCTTGGCTCTGCCATACTCTCCCACCATTCAGTCTCTGCCTTGGAGAGAGCCCAGGAACTGAAATCATGAACACATTAAACCTCCCCTCCTTTAAATTGTGGTTGTTGAGTGCTGTATCTCAGCGAGGAGAAAGCTGACTGATACCAATCCCACACTCAGGGTAAAAAGATCTGGGATGTTGCTTAGTGTGAAGGCCTTGGGTTCAATTTCCAGTACCATAAAAGACAAAGGAAAAAAAAAACTACAGTCATTAATAATTTTGTGCATAAGAATACTGGCTTCTTTTAATATATATATGGTTATCTGTCATGACAACGAAAGTTTGAGGCTACAAATGAGAAACTATGAAAATTCGAGTCTTAGAGCAATGGCACTTTGGATCAAAAATAATGTGTCAGGCAGCCCTTGGCCATCTTGTTCTCCCTTCAGAATATGTGGTCTCCACTGTAGAATTTAAGAAGAGAGGGGAGTATTGGGGACCAAGAATTCACAATGGCTAATTTTGCATCCTTCACTGAGGAATAAATGGAGGTTTGGGATTATGGTATCACCCTTTTGAGACTTCTCATTAACTCTCAGTGTGGGCCATTCTCTCCCACCCACTAAGAAGAAACTAAAATCTCTAGAATGAAAAAGAACAGTCCAGAGTAAGATCCTACTTAGCATAAGATCATCTCCGCCCTCTGAGTCATCCCAGGATTATCCGCTGCCTGCAGTGTCATCGACCTCTGAATCTTCTGCTGACCTGGAATCTTCCGTTAGCCCCTCCTACATTGTACACATCCATTGCGTTGTACACACCCAGTAAATAGTGGCTGGTTGGAGTACCTGAGTCTTTGCCCGTTCTGAGGCACTGACCTCCCAGCACCCCTCCATACACTACTAATTCTTCTCTGTTTCTATTTTATCCTTTGCCATACCCCTCATACAGGCAGGTGGGGATCTTGGCCAGGTCCCCAATAGGAGAGTGGAGGTGTGTGTAGGGCAGGGGCCTTTGGAGCTGACAGACAGTTCATTATTCACTGACAGAGTGGTGCCCAAGGCCTGGAGATCTTTTGGTGCAAATTTTTTCTTACTGATTTAATTTCTTCCATGGTTATAGGGTTGTTTCTGTTTCTTGTTTGTTTTTAAATTAGAACTTTTGGTTTAAATTGTGTCTATGAATTGTCTATTTCACTTTAAATCATCTTTATAATATCATTTTGTAATTCTTTTTAATGTTTAAAGGATCTGCAGTGACCCTGATTATTTATGTTTCCTATCATCTTTCCTTTTTATTTAGATCAACCACATCAGATTTATCAACTTTATGAGACTTTTTTAGTGGTAAGTCGTATTGTTCCTTTCTATTGTGTATTGCTTTTTATTTTTATTAATTTCTGCTATTCACTTTATTATTTACTTCCCTCACCTTTATGGGTTTATTTCTCTATTATTTTGCAACTTTTGAGTTGAATATTCAGCTTATAGTTTGCAAATTCCACTCATAACTAACGCGTATATTTCAAGAATATAAATTTCCCTGAGTGATACTTCTGTAACATCCCTTCCATTCTTTCTGGTACTCTTGTGCTTGTTTTGCATTGTTTAGATATGTCGCTTATAAAAACAAGCATATGTTGGATCTTCTTTTGTTTTGTTCTAATTCAGACTGACACTAATTAGCCCTTCATGGAATCTGTGAAGTAATGCCTTGTTTATGAGCAACTACAAATCTACCACCTCACTTTGTATTTTCCATTGATTTTGGCTCTTCCGTACTTTTTCTTTTCATTTCTTGATTTTTTTTGTGGGGGGGTGCTGATTATATTTGGCATTTTGTATTTTTCTTGTATGTATTTGAAGACTATATATCACGTTTTCATTTTTTTACTTTGTTATTAAAATGCAAATAATTTATCAAAATCTAAAGCTAATTAATATTTTATTCACATCTTTAAAAACAGGTCTTTTAAAAAATTTAACTACTGTACTTACCCTTCTCATCTTCTGCTGTTTTTGTCAAATTTAATTACACATTTTAAATACCAAAAAGCATTGCTTTTTTATTTTGACAGTCAAATTCATTTAGAGTTACCCACATATTTCCCACTTCCTCTGCTTTTGTTTCTTTTTACAATTCAGCTCTTCCATCTGGAATCACTTTCTTCTACCTAAAGTATATGTTTTAGATTTTCTTTCAATGCAGTGCTAAGTTATAAACTCTCTCAATTTTAATTTGACTGCAAATGTCTATTTCACCTTCAATTTATAAGACATTTTCAAAGGGTATAGAAATCTATCTTGCAAATTATTTTTTGTGTGTGCTTATATTGCAAATGTAATTCATCGAACTCTGGTTTTGATTTTTCTTACTGTTTGCTT
>RJWM01040830.1:0-15260 GCA_004363535.1 Dasyprocta punctata
GAACAGCCTGTTGCCGGCACTGGTAAGGCACTGCCCAGAGATGATGCCACACCTCTCCAGGATTCTTTACATAGTCCAGGACAGCAGCTGCCATGCGGTGGTGCTGTACGATTAAGTAAAATTCACAGGCCTTGAAAGCAAGGGGTCAACGGTGGAGCAGCCCATGTTGGCATTGCTCCTTGTGACTTCACCGGAGAACCTGTCCCTCCTAGCCCAGTTCTGGCTCTGAGCATTCAAAAGTGCTGGTTCTCAAATGGTTCTGCCAGTGCACCCACAAGTGGTAACATCGAGGTCTTGTTAACCAGCAGACTGGGAGGGAAGGCAGAGTCACTACCCTGGCAGGAGTAAGTCACCTTGATCATCAGTGTAAGGTTGCTGTGACAGTGGGAACAAGGAAGGATGTATTTGGCACCAGGCCTTGTGCCTGAGTATCTCATTTTCCTCTTGCTCAATTTTATTAGTGTACACCTGCAATACATGATAGCTATATTCATATTGGGGAAATTAATACATAAATATTTTGACCCTCTCTACTACCCTCCCCCTCTTGCCTTTTTTTTTGAGACAGGGTCTCACTATATAGTTCAAGGCCGGCCTTGAGCTTGCAACAATCTTCCTGCCTCAGCTTCCTGAGTACTCAGATTATAGGTGTGCACCGCCACACCTGGATTCCCCCAGCTCTGAAAACAGATGGACAACTGCAGCCATGTTCTAAAAACACCAGGACGGTCAGGTACATAATTAGGTAATCCACCCTGGACCAGCAGAAGTACAAATCTAAGGTGGTCAGTGAAGGAAATCAGAACGGGTAGTAGCGGAGATGAATACCACTACAGACTCAAGCTACACAGCAAGGACTGGCTTGTCTGTCCCAGACTGCGTGCCACCCCTCCACCCTGTCTTTCAGTACTGGAGATTGAACCAGAGGCCTTACCCATGCTAGGCAAGTGCTCTACCACTGAGCTAAATCCCCAGCCCTTCTTGAGGCAGTTTCATTAAGTTGCCCAGGCTGAACTTGAAGTTGTGATTCTTCTGCTTCAGCCTCCTGAGTAGCTGGGATTCCAGGCATGCCCGATTTTTAAAAATTTCCCAAGAAGACAGCTATCAGAATCCTGAAGGAACTATTCCAGACCTTAAATGGTCCTGAGCAGTGTGAGGGAACCATAGTGTGACTATGGTGGGCTGCCCAGAGTCCCTCCTTCAGGACCAAAGCACTACTTCTCAAGCTGCTGAGAACACTGCCAGCTCTTATCTGAGTCCCGTCCAGGAACTGCCTTTGACAGAAGCCAGCTCCCGCATCCAAGGCCATGCTCCTTTCACAGTCAACCAGCAGTACACAGGGCCAACTCGCTGACCTACTGGGGCATCCTGCAGAGCCATCCTAGTCTGAGCTTCCTGTGGGCTCAACCGATGGCTTTGTTCAGACAGCATCAACTCACAGCTTCTCTCTGTAACTAAACTTGCTCTCATGTTCCCTAAAGGTGTCGATCCAGTATTCCCTCAAATAAACTTCCTGAGGGCAAATGGACAAATCTGTTTTTGCTAAGAACTCAACCGACAAGTAGTTCAACACTTACTAAGATTAGTTGTATGAAATGTGCCTTTTGCATTATTTCAGACAGCACTGTGACAGTGGTAATACTGAAAAATCCTGTTGAAGCCTTCCTAACTGGGTATGGTGGTGCATACCTGTAATCCTAGCACTCGGCAGACTGAGGCAGGAGGGTCACCAGGAGTTCAAGGCCACACTCAGTTACATTAGTTCAAGGCCAGCCTGGATTACATAGCAAGACTCTATCTCAAAAACACAAACAACAAAAAGAAAGCCTTCTAAAACAGTAGGGATAGGAATCACTGAAATGGCAAATTTCAAACAGTATCACACTAGGTGAGAGTTATGAGTTCTGGCAACTGTGTGATTGGGTAATCACTATTCTCAGTGCAACCAATGACTACAGGCCTCTCCTTAGCTGGGATGGGATGGGAGTGTTAAGCTGATTCAGTGACAGGTGAGTGAACTCAGACAGAAACCAACCTCTCTGAGCTTCTGGTTAAGGACAGCAAAGAAGCCAACAGTCTCATCTTCATCTCCCTATACTTCATGACCTCACACGGTATTTGAATGACCTGGTGTGACACACATCAATGTTCCTTTCTATAGAGGACCTTGCACTTATGCAGTTCTATTTCTCTCATCCAACAGCAAAGCAAGACATCCATTCCAGAACGATATAATGACCTCCACATTTTAACCTTGCCTCAAACTCATGATCCTTCAGCCTCAGCCTCCTGGAGTCCAGCTACCAGTGCCCCTACTGAAGTGTCTTTCATCTCAGGTTCATTTTTACCATCACTCACCCTTAGACTTATCCAGATTTCCTTAGAGAAGAACTCACTGTGCTTGTTGACAATGATGACTTTATCAATATATCTAATGAGTTTTAAGGTCAGTGACAATCGGCTTACTGAGAGTAATTTGCTCACAGCAACTGTAAGATATATAAAGCTAACATATTCTCCTACTCCCTCTTTTTTTGCTGCAAACTTCAATGGATAAAGATACTCGCTTTAATGTTCTTTCTCCAGTCTACTCAAGCTCAGTAAATTATACCTTGAAAAAACAAAAAACAAAACAAAATAAACAAAAAAAGTCACATTTTAAAATTTCTGCTTGAAACACAAATGTTGTGTGTAAATAATAAGACTGAGCCAAGTCCTAGACACAATGTCTGTCTCATCCATTTGTTGCAGTGGATTCTAGTGCAGGAAGAGGCTAAGAGGCATCTAGACTGAATCCAGTCACATTCAGTTTATCAAATCTATAGTCTCGTTCTTCTTGAGCACAACTGCCCCAATAAAGCAGGACATGTTGACGGTCGAAGACAGAGATGGCACATGTGGAGATGCCAACCTGTACATGCAGTTCAGTCAGGTGCTGACCCATTTTTGCTCCATTGCTGCTCCGCTACTGCTTTATGGTTTTGGAGGGAGAACAGGTTCAGACTGTCTGAGAGCTGGTGGGGGCCATCCCCATGGCAGCCTGTTTGGCTAGCCAGTGCTTGTATCTTTTGGTCTTGGGCTTCTCAAAGTTCACCACAGACATAGGAACTCTCACAGTGTCAAGTCCGTTTACCTGAACAGAAAAGAAATATCCTTAGGGATCAATAAGACAGGTATTAGCTAACATCCTCAATCTTAATGCTTCATGCTGATTTTTCTCCCAGTCAGAAAAAGGAACAAGTATGACACACTCACTGTCACTTCACACCAGTACTCGCCCCACCGTGTGATTGGCTCCTCTGGTAACTTCAGCGCATGTGGGGCAACAACAACACCAAGCTGTAAAACATCAGCCAAGCAAACAGAGGGTTCTATAATTTCCTGGACAGGGATGAATAAAACTGGAGAGTTTACTTTGGCTGACCCCATGGGAAGGCACAAACTTCCACAGGTGGTAGCAGAGAAACTCAGTCCTAATTTCGCAGAAAGGGAAGTAGACACACAAAGAGAAAGGGCACTTGAGACCAAAAACCACTTCACTCACAGAAGTAACAACTCCCCTGCAAGTCACATTATCTCCTGGCTCTCCCTAGTCAGAGAAATAAATGGAAAGCATCACCTTTCCCCCATCAGACTTTAAATCATGTGACTACCCTGAGTCCTTAGCCGTTTCCCTCCCACATCCTTGTAACCCAACCACAAATTTGTTTCCTAACTCCATCTGGATAATCATTCCCTCTTCCTAACAAAGGGGTCAATCCTTTCCCAGAGACAGCTTCCATCTCCATGGGTATGGTGAAATTGCGAAAAAACTCACATTCTTGAAGAAGTGGCGAGCAACTATTTCAGAGTTCAACTCCCATTTGACATTGTTTCTCATTCCTACTTCCAGGTGACAGTTTCTCAGAAATTTCACTGTCTGAAAGAATTATAAATAGGGGCTGGGTTAGCTGAAGTCAAAGGAAAGGAAACAATTTCAAGTATTGAGAGTTTCAGCAAAGCGCCTAACTCACAAACAAGACAGATGAGAAAATGAATGGGAATGACAGGACATTCTATCTCAGGGTTGATAAGGTAGAAAGATTTTAGCACTACTTTGTAGTGGCATGTCACCTATATCTTATTCCTAAGCAAACAGTAAGTGGTGGCCTGTTACAGGTCATGATGACATGCCTTCCATAGACTGCTTTAACCCAATTCTAGTCCTTCAATCCTGTATCACATTAATGGTGCTTCCCTGATTGCAGAATGGAATGATGTTCATTAGCTAAAGATTCAAGATGCTTTACATATCTTTTTTTCAATATCCTTTTTAGTCATAAGTCTCCTAATATACTATACAACTTCTCTGCTTTAGCGAACTTGGTCTACTTTTTATGTTTAAACATACCTTAAACTTCTCTCTGTATTTATCCTCCCTTAAGAACACTTTTCATATCCTCCCAACTTATTTAAAGCCTACTAAAGTCAGAAGGCCTAATTTACTCCCACTGGAAGAAATTCCTTCCTAACCTCTCCCAAACCCATTATGGGGGCTGGGAACTTAGCTCAGTGGCATAAGTGCTTGCCTGTCAAGTGCAAGGTCACGAGTTCGATTCCTAGTACCCAAAAACAACAACAACAACAAAAAACCATTATGATCCATGTAACTCTTATGACTTAAAGCCTTCAGTTTACTTAATTATCTTCTCATGTATGTACGTTGTCCCCAACTTGTCTGTAAATAAGGCATCTCACCTGATGTTTTTCCATGGGTCCCTGATACCTAGACTGGGCATTCCACCAATAAGCTAGAGCACGTCACCCAACAGGTGAGGATTTCCTAAGAAGTCTCCACACCAGTTATGCAGGGCAGCCACACTTCTTTTCCCTACCTTTGTGTGTGCAGTTAGAAGACTTTAAAGAAATCAGGGAGACTCAGTCCAGCCCCTTTATTTATCAGTTGATAAGTTGTGTTTCTACTTACCGCCTCACCTGCCTTGGTCTGTATCCTTGCTAATTTTCCTTCTTGTCTCAGCTGGAAAAAAGTTAAGGATGAAAATAAGTTTAAAAAAAAATGAGCCTGTGTTAAGTAATATCAAACTCTTACTGTGGTGGCTACAGGTTGGGATTTTGGATTTCCAGTCTTCAAGTTTCCATGTCATTTTCAAATTAAATATCAAAGTGAAGGAAGTTGCTATAAGAAGCCTTGAAAGTTTGATTCTCCCAAGACTTTCCCTATGAGCTTACCAATTTCTCCTCTTCAAACAGCTTCTTGTTTTCAGGGGATGCATATACAGCCAGTCCCTGAGGAAGGAGTTTGTTACGACCCACAGATTTCTTCACTGAGACCAGGTCACCCCGGATTCCGAGTTCTGCCAATGAGAACAACAAAGCACAGAGACCCTGAGTTTGATCCCTAGCACCACCAACTGTGAAAGGGGAAATGAACAAAGATATAAACACTATTTTCCCGCAGAGTTACAACGTTGTTCATATTCACTAGGAACACTGCTAATTAGGTTCTTTAGGGCCTGACAGAGAAATGTAGAATTCCCCATAAGGAGCAAGAAGTTGTCCTATCAGAGGATTTCACTATCTGTGACACAAATTGTCAAACTTCTACCTCCAGTTAATAATCGTGTTGCAGCATTACCGTTTTTTCTCATAGAGGAAGCCAATGTCACCATCACAGTATTTTTTATGGCTTTCTTTTCACATACAGCTCACCGTCTCCACAAAGTAGAGAAAGGATAGGTAAACAGAGGTGGGGGGAAAAAACTGACACCGAACAGGAGCAGCCTGAGACGAAGTGCCTCTGGCCAGACCTTACCCGCCACAGACTGAGTGAGGATGAGCTCCAGATTTTCTTTGGGCCGGTGTTTTGTGTCCTCTACCAGCTTGTAGACCCGGTGTCGCCGGTGCAGGCGCGGCTTTCGGCCCTCCCCGGCCAGCGGCACCTTCCACCAGCGCTCTACGATGACTGTACCCTATATCAAGGAGGCTAAGATAAGCCAGTCCCATACTCTCCTCCCGCCATGCCCGCTAGCACCCCAAGGAAAAACCGCCACAAGGCCAGGCCCCTCCAAGCTTCAGTACTTCTGCATAAACTGCCTCAGCAAAGCCAAGGCTCCCTTAACCCAAACCTAGCCCTCACCCGATGATGAGAAAGACTGAAGTCGCGCTCCACACTCCCTTCAAGTCGCGGCCAGGGCAGCCCCCAGACTCCTCCTCCCAGCAGTCGCTCAGCTCCCCACCGCAGCAGAGCTCTGCCAGGGGCCACAATGAGGGCCGCCATGACGCCGGGCCAAAGGGCGACCCGAGCAAGGACCCCAGCGCCGAGAGGCAGGAAAGGCCCTGCCGGGGCTGGCCGCGGCGCGCCTGAGCCGGTGCGGCGTTGCCTGGGCTGGAGCAGAGTGGCAAAAGAGGACCGTTTGGTTGGCTCGCTTCGTCTGTACTTCTCCAACACCCTTAAAAAATCTGAAAGAAATATTCCTTCATTCAGCATTTTTCTCCTCTTTTATTTTGGGGAGGGGGCGCTGTGGTGGGCGCCCATAATTATTGATAGACAATGGAATGAGTATTAGGCGGACTGACTCAAGGAGACTGTTGGTTTCATTGTATCTTTAAAGTGGGGCTTTGGTTTCAAGCCCTAGGTGTGAGGCCGCTTCTAATTCTGAGATTCTATGACTGGACACTGACGGAATAAAGATGCTGTGCTTGCTTTTCAAATTATCTAAAAGTGGTAGAAAGATGGGATCTTCTGGAATACCGCTGACCCCAGGAAAAATCTAACCCTTAGTTGTTACACTGCAATGTTTGAAGGATTCTGAGTCACAAGGGATCTAAGCAGTTTCAAAAATGGAACCACGGTAGGGCCAGAAATTTCAGGAATGCATCTGTTTACACAAGGAATGTAAACATTATATAGTAATAAAACAAACAAATGCAAACCTGCATGAAAGTCTGTTTAGCAAAGAAGATCAGAAAGATGCTCTATGCTTCAACATGGGTGACCTTGTCTTGCCTTCCAGGACTTTTTCACGGTCTCCTTTGATGATTCATCTTTTCTCCTCACTTTTTAAAGTGTCCCCAGTGCCGGGCGTGGTGGCGCACACCTTTGATCCCAGCACTAGGGAGACTGAGGCAGGAGGATTATTGTGAGTTCGAGACCAGCCTGGCTAAAAGTGGATTCAAGGCCGGCCTGAACTGTATAGTGAGACCCTGACTCAAAAAATAGGGCCAGGGGTTTAGCTCAGTGGCTTAAGCCCTACGGGGCAGGCTCGAGGTTTTGAGTTTGATCCCTGGTACAAAAAAAAAAAAAAAAAAAATGTCCCCAGTACTCAGTCTTTGACTTTTCTCAACATTCACTCTCCTCATCCAGCCGTGGCTTGCAATGCTAGTTATCTACCATTGATTTCCAAATTTCTATAACCATTCTAGACTTCTTACAAACTCCACACTAGAAGGTCTATGCTTACTATCATTTCCCCCTTACATGTCTAACAGACATCTCAAAGTTACCATGTCCTGAATTAAACTAATTTCTGACCCCTCTCCTCCAAACTGCCCCACCTGCAGTTTTTCCCATTTCGATTGACAGAAACCCATTCTTTCAGGTTTTGGATTTATTTTAAATCCTTGATCTTACAGTTCATCAAGAAATCCCATGGGGTCTATCTTTAAACTCTTTCCAGAATCTAACCATTTACTACCACCTTTATGCTGCACCTTGAAAAAATTTTTTTATGGATTACTGCAGTAGTCTTCCAACAGATCTTTACATCTTATATCAATCAGAAGGATATTTTATTTTATTTATTTATTATTTTAAGACAAGGTCTCACTTTAGTTTAGGCTAGCCTTGAGCTCACTGTGTAGCCCAGGCTGGCCTCAAACTGGCTGTGATCCTCCTGCCTCAGCCTCTTGAGTGCTGAGATTACAGGCATTTACCACCTGTCTAGAAGGATACTTTTAAAAAATCTAGGTCATATTATGTCATTCTTCCACCCAAAACTTTGCAATGACTTCCCCTTTACTCTGAATAAAAGGTCGTATGAAGTTCTACAAGGTCTTACACACTTCGGCCCCGTCAGCTCTTTCCCTGTAGTTTACACTGCCTCATCCACAGTGGCTGCCTTGCTGTTTCTTGAAAACCTCAGGCATTTTTCTTACTGGGAGCATTTGTACTGGCTGTTGCTTCTGGATGGAGTGCTCTTATCTCCAGATGTTGTATTAACTCCCCCGGTCTCTGATTTAATACCACCTTTTCTGTGAGACTCACTCTGAACATCTTATTACTACATCCCTGCACCATGCTTTCATGTTCCGGATCCTTCTCTATCTCTGCACTCCCCCAACTCATAGCAGATATCTGCTAGCATTACTTTCTAAGTTTGTTCTCTTAGTTCCAGAAGAGAAGTTCTATAGGGTATGGATCTTTATTTTGTTCACCGGTATATCCCAAGCACCTAGGATGGTACTCGGTCAGTATTTATTGAAGAGACAAATGAATATGTGAAGGCCTAAAACTGGTGACCACAGAACCAAACTTTGCTCACAGTGTTAATTTTTCTCATCTTTTTTGGTTAGTAGTTAATATTTAGATAGTGGGGAAATTCACCCCAAGTTCTTTCTAGTTTCCGTTGAAAAATCATCAGGTCTGACCCTGCTGTCTGCATTCCTGTGTGGCAACCAGATGGAGCTGTGTCCTGCTGCATTTTACACAGGGTATGAGCTTCCCATTCTGCTATAGTCCCACCCTGCAGCTCCACCAGTTTCCATGAGCTGTTTGGGCCCCTGGAGGTGTTGGGGATTCCTATCCTATCTGGCAATCTGTACCACCTTTGGGTTAAGGGCAGAGTGAACCAGTGGGAACCAATCAGCTCAATGAAGGATCAAGGCCTTGGAAACCTCCTGAAGTTTCAGACACCAGCCCTTTAGCTGCTGGATTTTAGAAAGGAATGTCCCAGAGGAGGGGGCAGAGAAGGTGAACACAAGTGCTTAGACAGGGCTGTTTGCCAGTCAGTAGAAAAGTTTTAAAGAATTTTACCCCTTGGTATAGTTGTAAAGTGCATACTAGTTAACTATGAGTCAGGACTATGACTATGGGCCTGGTTAAGGGATGGGGTGAGGTAGGAGAGCAGCACAGGTGTGTCCTGAAGTGACCAGGGATGACCTCCTGTCTATGTCATAGTGCCCACCACATCATAATGGACAAGGTGGCCTGAACCTTTGCCCCTCTTCCCTGACCCTCACTTTGCCGCTGGGAGGCACTGAACAGAGAAACTGCCTTGTTACAGGTCCCGCCCCTCTCTCTACTCCCTTTCTTATATCAAGAGGGGAAAAACACGGAACTACCTCTACCCTATCTGGTCACCATACGCCTATTACCTTTACTGTTACAAATACCGGATCACCCTCCGGGAGAAGATGCTGCCTTGCTGTTATAAAAGGTACTTGTTTTCATCTCTATTTGTAGTTTATATAAACTGTAATGAAAAACAAAAATTTGAAATCTTCCCAAATGGCAGGAAGTAATAGCAAAACAGAGTGGAAGATCACCTGAAACTTTTAGAATTTTTCCATTTTGCTGTCCTAGGACTGTCCATGAACAGTACATAAGACAGAGCCATTGGTTATCTGAGTGCCAGGAAGTTATCTTTCCTCTTCTCAACCAGCATCTTCTCTCTTTTCCAACCAGCATCACTTATAAGGAAGAGGAAGACCTGACACTCCGGCCACGCTGCTGCCTCCAGTGCTCCTGAGTCCCTAGCGGGCCTCCGGGTGGGCAAAAGCACTGAGCACGGAAAAGACCAAGACCAGCTCAAAGTACTGTACTCAGTAAGTGAACTATGAGCTCACTGAAATGATGTCTTGCACAGGAGGGCCACTGCCTACTTGGGAAATGAATCAAAATTAGAGCTAGCAAAAGCTGTCTAGTTACTTTATAGGCAAGGGCTCTGACCAGAGATCATAAGTGTAGGTGATACAGTTGCTAGTGAAAAGAAGCGTGGGAAAACAGGAAGTAGGAACAAAGGTAGAGCAGACTTCTGGGACATAAATTTGGGTCTAGAATCCAAAATTCCTGCACTTGCTCTTGCATTATATTACAGTAATATGCCTGGTTATGGCTTCTGCATTTTAAATAAGAAAGGGGAGAATTTAGAGAAAATCCATATGATGAAAAAAAGAAGAGTTGCATGAAAAAGGAAATGGACACTAAAGTTGTAGACAATGAACTATGTGGATGTGGTATGTCTGTAGTGTCAGCTATTTGTGAGGCTGAGGCAAGAGAAATGCTTGGCCCCAGAAGTTTGAGGCCAGTCTGAACAACGCAGCAAGACTGTCTTGAAACAGAACAAGACACAA
This sequence comes from Dasyprocta punctata, assembly GCA_004363535.1. Lineage (NCBI taxonomy): Eukaryota > Metazoa > Chordata > Mammalia > Rodentia > Dasyproctidae > Dasyprocta > Dasyprocta punctata. The sequence continues at coordinate 10,351 of RJWM01040830.1, forward strand.
ACAGTACACTGTCTGATGTAAACAGTTAGATTCTGGATAGGTGTGGTGGCAAATGCCTGTAATACCAGCACTAGGGGAGGCTGAGGCAGGGAATTCCAAGTTCAGGTCGTATTTGGGCAACTCGGTGAAACACTGCCTCAAATTTTAACATTTTTTAAAGGAGGATAGGTGCTGGGTAGAGTATTCTGGGTTCCAACCTCAGTACCACAAAAATCAAATGTAACATTAACATCCTGATCAGTTAGTGCAGCACAGGGGTAGGTTACCCAGCAATAAAAAAGTCCAGAATTCAGGTTTGATATCAATTAGAACTCGGCAACGAATAGTTGTTAGTTCCTAGGATTAAGGGAGACTTTCGCTCCACTTCTCCCAGGCTTCTGCATCTACCTCTTCCCTTCTTCCACAGATGTCCCCAAATCTGTCTGAGATCTGATTGGTGGACTGGATGAACACAGAAGCAGGAGACTATTGCTTTCATTTTTATTTCTTTTTTTCAGGCTGGGAACCTGACAGTGCTTTCTCCTGTCCCTCTGCTCCACCAGGATCCAGTACAGATAGACTTCCATTTCCACCTCACCCCCAACACCTCTGTCCATTGGCACGGCCTTCTTTGTGACCACCGACTCTTCCTGGATATCCCATATCAGGCTTTGGACCAAGGCAGTCAAGAAAGGTGTCTGAGCTGGAATGGGCTAGTGGGGAGGGAATTTTACCTTGTGTCATGTCACAATCAGAAAGTGGGGCTGCTTACATTCAAACCACCCAGATGGCACAGAGACAGGCCTGAGCCAAGCCAGCGCCTGGGGTTCAAGGGACAACAGTCAATGGGAAGCTGCTGGACTCAGATTCAGAAACACAAATGGGAATTGAGAAGTTGACTAACCAGTAGTAATTTCCAGCCATGTAAGAACCCCTTCTTCCTGGATCTTCTGTGGCCTACATCTCAGTCTGGTTGTGTACAGTTCCTTGACTTCTGACAAAAAACTACCAGAACTAGTTTAGCAACTTTCATTTTATGGCATGGGTAGGTGGAAAGTAAGAAGTGACCAGTAAGATTTCTTCTGCTTCAATTAGGTTTTGTTTTTGTTTTTTATTTTTTTTTAAAGATTCTGCTTTAGCTAAACATCTCTCTGTACCCTAGTTTGACAGCAACACTGGAGTATGTGGAGGAGAAGACCAATGTGGACTCCGTGTTTGTGAACTTCCAAAATGACCGGAAGGACAAAGGTGAGGATCTGCTGTCATGCCTTGCCTTCTCTACTGAGGCAGCTAACAGCTACTTTTCCTTCATAGAAGTCCCTCTTCTCCTACTCTTTAAAGAGCCACCCTCCAGCATTTCAGTGATTTTCTTCCTTCCCACCACAAAGGAAACGAAGGCACCTGTTCTAGCTGGACAATTCAGGTTACAGCTGGACCATCAAGAAGCCCTGCAGGTGATGTCAGAGGTCAAACTGAGGGAGCACTGGTGAAATTACACAGAATCCACTCGAGGGATATGATAGTCAGTCCGACAGAAAGAGTATCAAATGCATCATGCGCCTACAGTGTGACAGGGTTGGGCAAGAGGCCAGGAACATATTTAACCAGATGCCCATAGCATATGTTATGGAAACTATAATGTAGTCACTCTAGATTCTAGAGTCCAGAAGTTTACTTAGTTGGATATAGGACAAAGGATGTCAGTGTGCTATCAATAGTAGATACTAGTTCAGAGTTTGACTATCCCATCACTATGTTTACCACTTCATAAACACATAACCTCAAAATCTGTGAGGAAGATCCTCTGATTCTCGCTTTACATATGAGAAAACTAAAGATACAAGGATTAACCAAGAATGTCCCAAGGTAAGCAAGTGTTAAAGCCAGTTTCAGAGCCTGTTAGAGTCCATTACATCCCAAGCCACATCTTAATGGCTACGCCACACTGCTTCCCAGAGGCCACTCCCCTGTGAAGATTAAATCTCTAGGGAATGTGAATTGTGTTTCTAAGAGTGTTCTGTTTGTTCTGTCCTTTCACAGGTGACCTGCTGCGGGCCTTCAGCTACATGGGCTTTGATGTGGTCAGACCAGATCATCCTGACCTTCCTCCTTGGGACAATGTCATCTTCATGGTGTATCCCCTTGAAAGGGACCACGGCCACTTGCCCAGTGAGCCTCCTTAAACATGCTTATTCCAACTCTGAGAGGGGCTGGAAGCTGTGACACACAGAACTCAAGGACCTAGGATGTAATGTAGGACACCATCATCCTAGGAATAAAAGGGTAGTGCAATCATCAAGTGTTCACTGTTTCTTGGGGTGGCAGGGGAGCAGAGTTGCCTGAAGGAGAACATGACCGTTAGAGCTGAGTTCACTGTAGAACAATGACTGTGGGCTTTACCCTGACCCCAAAACCATTTCCCCATTTATTTTAATCATTTACTGAGTACCTGCCAAGATAAGTATAATCAACTAGGTAGTTCAGAAAAGCTAAGCCTAGTTAGGATGCTTTCATCCACAGGATTCAGTTCAAATTGGAGACCAGCACCAATTTCTTGTCTTTGGATATGAAGAAAACCAGAGAGGATACAAGGGATCATTGAAAGGGTGTTTACATTAAAAAAAAAAACCCAACATTTTATTAAAGATATGTTGTGAAGAGCAATGGGATGTGTCTGAAGCAAGGTGTATTTGGAAGAGGATTAATGGCAATGTTTTTTACTGGAATTAAATGTTCACTATACATTATGATCATATGTCAAATAAAAACACTTCACCCACCTCATTCCCTGGACCTGGTACTGTGCAACTTCTGGCTCTTCCTCAAAGTCAAAATGACTGTGAAAAGTAAATGTTTTGAATTAGGTAGGGAGGCAGCCATGACAGTCAACTAAAGATTCATCAGGGCTCCCAGAACTGCTTAAGAAAGTGGCAAGATGAGTCAATGCCATTTGAGGGCTGTCAGGGAAGAGAACAAGAAATCACCAAGAAGCAAGCCAAGGAGAGCCAGATGCCAGCCCCTTCCAGCACGTGGACTGGGAAACAAGAGCCAACCCCCCCAGACCCCATTGTAAGGGACTGGCTGAGCCAGAGAAAAACAGGCTACAATGATGGCTATTGAGGTGGAATACAATTTAATGCTTGTAGTGTTGTGTTTCATTAACTTTGCAGGTCTAAAATCAGTGGTCTGATCTATTTAGAGGATGGCAGTACACAATGTAGCATCTATGGGGGAATCTCCTGGGTGGTGGCCATTGTTGATTCCCTATTGTCTTGTTTTGAAGTCCTGTATTGTCTTAGTTACTTTCTTCTTGTTGCTGAGATAAAACACACTAATACCCAAAATTAGGGAAGGAAAGGTTTATTTCTTACAGTTCTTGGAGGTTTCAGTCCATACTCAGCTGGCTCCAAGGCAGCATGGCGTGGCAGGGTGGGCAGCCATTCATGGCGGCCACAAAACAGCAAGACGTGAACTGGCCAGAGAGGGAAGACAGTTGTTCTTCCCACCCTTACACTGTATATTGGCTCCACCCCTGGGCAGGTACCACACTCACACCATCAATCCCAGTGCCCGACAACAAACCAATCACAAATGCTAGACTCAGCAGTGATTACATGAGACTTGGCAGGGCCACAGGAACATAAACCATAACATGTATCATTTTCATTGTTCTGTTGGGTTGAGTTTTGTTGTTTTGTTTTGTTTTATTGTATCTGATGGCATGGGCAGCTATTTCAAAGATGTATGGTAGCCATTTTGGATTTACTATTCTCTTGTTATGAAGTCCTTTATTGCATTCATTGTTTTGTTTTTATTTTTTCTATTCTGTTTTGTTTGATTTTTACTATGTCTGAAGGTATCTGCAGCTATTTTGAAGACAGCAGGAGGCATTATGGTAACCATTGTTGATTTCCTATTGTTTTGAAGCCCTGGATCACACTGGTTTATTTTGATTGGCTTTGTTGTTTTGTTTTGCTCGGTTTTATTCTCTTTAAAATAAAAAAGTGGCCGGGCGTGGTGGCGCACGCCTTTAATCCCAGCACTCGGGAGGCTGAGGTAGGCGGAGCATTGTGGGTTCGAGGCCGGCTTGGGCTACAACGCGAGCGCAAGGCCGGCCTGCACTACATAGTGTGACCCTGCCTCGAAAAACCAGGGCCGGGAGTTTGGCTCAGTGCCTTAAGCGCCTGCCCTGGCAGGTGCGAGGTTGTGAGTTCAATCACCGGTGCCGCAAAAAAAAAAAATAAATAAATAAAATAAAATAAAAAAGTGGCAAGAATGATGGGCAAAGTGTGTTTTAAAGTGAGAGTATTCTCAGAACACAAGGCGTGAGCTCCATTGTTCAGGAGTGCGTCTACACAGCAGATCCTAAAGGCTGATAACCTGCCCAACCAGGAGCAAGGCCCCAGCACTATACGCCTGGGTCTCGCCCGGGCTTGCCCCGTGCTCCAGAGGCTCTGAACTCCTCGCAGCCAGATGCAAGGTCCAGGTGGTGCCACACTCTGCGGTGCACTCCACCTAACTGCCTGGGTAGCAGAGATTCCAAACTCCACCCAGCCAGGCTCAAGGACCAGTGACACACACCAGAGCTGCATCTCTGCTAGCCACCTGGGTCACGACGGTTCTGAATGCTACACAGCCAGGTTCTAGACCCTGGCAACAAGTTCCAGGGGTGTGACCCTGCTAGCTACAGGGAGGATACAAACTTGGTCCAGCCCAGCATCCCAGAGTAACCCAAAATAGTACTTCAGGGGAACACGTGGCCAACCTCACAGATCACAGAACACAAGAGTCCGGCACTATAATCTGGGGGTGTGCCCCAGCTAGCCATGGGGATATTGGAGGATTGAAGCTTTACCCAGCACAGTGTTCCAGTACAATCCATCGGGAGGCTGCCTGCCCAGCTACACAGGTCCCAGAAGAAAATGACAAAA
>RJWM01040831.1:0-15248 GCA_004363535.1 Dasyprocta punctata
AATGTTTATTTGATGAACTACTTTTAGAAGGAGCTACCCAATAACAGGATCACAAATTTTGTATTATTAAACTTTAAGGCTTTTCTTTGTAAGTCCTGTGTAAGCCTCAGATCTATCAGACTTTATCTAGTATTTCTTCTTAATGAGTTTGTCTACCCTGAAAAACCTATACAACTGGTTTTCCAGGGAAATCCCCCAAAGACAAAAGATTGCAAAGGCAAAAAAAGAAGCAAATTTAGATAAGAACAAGAAATCTTTGCTGAAGTAGCTGTAGGTGCTTTAATTGGTCATTAACCCAGATTAAGCACAGACAGACCAACACAGATCACATGAAACAATTACTTTTAAGGGGTTTGGTGATATAGATCAGCAGCACAGTATCTGCCTCACTGGTGCAAGATCCTAAATCCAATTCCTGGTACCCTCCCCACCAAAAATTACTTTTAAATCAGAGTGCACTCTTATGTATATACTGACTAAATTCAACTACAATAACCCTTTTATAGCTTTATGTTTGTAACTATACATAGACCAGTCAGGACTTTTCCTCTGCATCAACAATTAGCACTTTTGGGTGGATCTGAGATCTCTTGCAATAAATTAACACCAACAAGAATTAGAAGGACAAAGAGAAAAAACGAAAACCCTTTTACACTGTGAAATCAAGAACTATTTTTAAGTAGTGTCCTATGTTGATGGTTTATCTTAATCTTGGAATGGCTACCAGGATCCCTTTGTGGCTTGGACAGTCACAGTTGTTCTATAGACACAGCTCATGGACAGAATTGTTGTTTTCATAGCCGCTCATATTCTTTCTAAAAGAACAAACTGTCAAAAGTTCAGTGTCATGTCTTATATATTTTCTTTTGGCATCTATTTTATTTCTCAGAGGGTGCCATGGACAGCTAAAAAGAGACCAGGGCACACTTTTCAAAGCCTACTAAGTATGTGTCAGAAGGGTTGGGAGAAGACTAAGGCCTGTCTTAGTCACTTTTCTCTCATTGATGAGACAGAATACTCGATGCCCAAAATTAGGGAAGGAAAGGTTTGTCTCTTACAGCTCTTAGAGGTTTCAGTCCATATTCAGCTGGCTGCAAGGCAGGGTGGCATGGTGGGACAGATATTCATGGTGGTCACAAACAGCAAAGTACAAACCCAAGAGAGAGAAGAGCTTTCTTCTCGCCATTACACTGCATGTTGGCTCCAGCCCTGGGCGGGTGCCACACTCACATCGCCAGTCCAGGCACAGACGACAGGCCAATCATCAATGCCAGACTCAGCCCTGTCCGTGTCATGATTGCATGAGGCGTGGCGGGGCTGCAGGACCATGACCGTAAGAAGGCCCAATCTGCCCAGCTGCCTGTGCACCAGGGACAGGTCTTCCCCCGACTCTGAAAAGAAGCGAGGGCAGGGGATGCAAGCCTGATTCTCCCTGCCTGTTCGTCAGCCTTTTGTCTAAAGTGTCTCTTGGGATTGACCCCATCTGGGCCAAAAACCGGGAGCTGGAGGTGCTCGTGGCTGCCTACTCCTGCTGGTGTTTGCACCTTCTGTCTTACGAGCCTCTGACCACATAGGATCTTTCTTTTCTCTTTCAACATGCAGCATATCTCTGAATAGAGAACGTGATCCTGCTATAACAGCAGAACCCCAAAATGACACCCAGGATTTGCAGGCAGATTTATTTAACATCAGATGGGCACTGACAAAGGATCACTCCTTAAAAAAAGTTAGACCTCAAAGGCTCAGGGAAGAAGGTTTTTATGGAATTGCAAGCAAGAAGCAGAGTTCTTGGGTGTCTTTGATTAAGTTTTACAATATGCATCATAGTAACCAACTATGCATCACAGTGACCAGCCTTTTCTGAGAAAGAGAAGCAAAAGGAGCTACAGTAGAAACTGTACCTAGGTAGCCAAATTATACTGCCTAGGGAGGAGGCACTTTCTGCTATATTTCCCCCCTCTTTTAGTTTTCTCAGCCAATTATTGCTGGACATGCTACATGTGATCTTCTGAGACAAGACTTAACTAGAAGCAGCAACATTAGAGCTGTCAGTGGTCTTAGGATGGGATCTGGGTAGGGTCCCAAAGAGCGAAATGTTTTTACCAATAGTTTGTAGGTTGTATCCCTAATTATAGACTCTTTCCCTGAGTTGCTTTAAGGACAAAACCTGCTTCCCCTTCAGTGGCCATGATTTGCTCTGCAAAGGCAATGAAGGAATTCATCTGATCATGAAGAGAGTCCAGTGTGCCTGGGGTGCTTCTCAAATGTTGGACAAGTATTTGACTAATTCTGTTTCTATTTCCTTGGATTAACTGTCCATTAAGGTAAAGCAAAAACCACCAGTAACAATTCTCACAATTGAGTCCAAATGAGCAGGCCCTTTGTGTCTTATCTCAGGATCTTAGCAATGCAAGAAGTCTGCATGAATGGAGAACCATAGAGTGCAAGGTGAAGGCTACATTGTTTCCTAGGTGGTTAACAGTGTATTAGGACCCCAAACTAGTTTAGGCTGCTGATGTGCAGCTGGATGACTATTGGTGGTTTCTGTTATATAGAATATGGGAGCATGGTTGATGACCAGATCTGGAGGCGAGTATTTAGCCCACACCTCTGGAGAAGAGTTTTCAGGATTTCAGGATTGAGGGTATCTGTCTCAGTCCAATTCAAGTTAAGAAAGAGGGAGGTTGACTGGCTCAGTGCCTTTAACCTTAAAAGGAAGATTATTTCCAGAAAAGATATGGGGCATTCAGGAATGTATAAGAACTCATCTTTGCTGAGATGTCCTCCCAGCCTGCAAGTTCATGCCTGGCAGAAGGGGCAAGAGGCAAGAGTCCTAACGGCTCCAATAATGGCAACTTTTTTCTTGCAGAGGAGACTTTTGAGTAACTACAGAGAGTTCTGTTTCATTGTCTACCAGGAAGAAGGGAGCCTGATCTGGTCTACTCTGAGCCAGATGAAAGCGTTGTCATCTAATTCTGGTTGAAGTTTTTGAGAGTGCTTATCTTTTAGTCTGAATGGGCATTTATGTTGTAGTGTTCATATTTCTATAACTTGCATATTGGTAAGGGTTTTATCTATTACCCATATACCTGCATTGTTGGTCTATTTGTCCCCCTTTTTGATGCGTTTGAGAAGTGCTTGACTAGGTTGATTTGTTTATTTTTGCTGGCTGGTAAGCTGACCCAGGGGGAACTGGAGTGGCATCTGCCAAGGCAGAATTCTCAGGCCTCGTACAGGCTCAGTTTGATTTTATTATAACTCTGCAGTCAGCAGAGAAGCCATTTATTTATTTATTTGTTTGTTTGTTTATTTTTGTCTGCAGTCACGGATTGTGAGTTTTGAGTAATGTGTTCCCTTTTCTGACTTTCTATTTCTGTGTTATGTACCCTTGAACGATGGTGTAAGAGGCAATGAGCAGGTGCCCCCCAGAGAGAGAGACCATCCAGGTGCCTGTCTGGCCACTTACCTTGAAGCACCATGGGGACCTTCTGGACTAAGGAGAAGCATCAGTAGGTGTTCTGTTTTGTCCTTGTTAGACACATACATGGAACCACAGGTTGGGGCCTAATAAAGCTCTATAGTTTGGAGAGGGAAATCCAACTCCTCATCATGGAGCACAGACAAAATGGCCTATTGCTTTTTCCGTCCATTTCATACTCTCATATAATCATTCAACGGGCACTCAGAGGTTAAAACATTCCCTCCCCTGAACCATGGGCAGGTTTAACTAATGAGAGGTGATTAGTCTCTCCTTCTGCTCAAGCTGAGCAGGATTGACAGACAGACTAACTGGGGTGCCCTCAGGAGTCTTACTGCAGTCTGCTAGGCAGGAGGGCAGACTGCATCTTCCTCCTTTTGGATCTGATGGGAACTTCAAGAAAGGGGAACCAGGAATCCTCCTACAGACATCCAAGAGGACTTGAGAAATCTTGAGGGAGTGCCTTCCTTTTCGGACCCAGAGAGGTCCTTGCTCCATCTGTGAGGGCTGTGGCCAGTGACCAAAGAGGCTGGCAGAGTCAGTCTTCCTGCCTGATGCACTGGATTCCATGGCAACTAAAACATCCAAACAACACCCAGGATTTGGAAGCAGATTTATTTAACATTAGATGAGCACTGACAAGCAATAAATCCTCAAAAGTATGTCATACTTTGAAGTCTCAGCGTGGGAGGATTCATGGGATTTATGCAAGGGAGGATTTATGCAAGCAAGAAGCTGTGTACTTGGCTGTATTTGATTGGTTTTTACAATAAGCATCACAGTGACCAGCCATTTCTAAGAAACAGAAGTAACAGGAACTGTAACCAAAACTGTTACCTGGAAACTGAAGTATACTGCCTAGGTGGGGGGAGGCATTTTCTGCTACAATACCCTGACTGGTGATAAGTTCTAGAAAGGTGTCATGGCAAGAGAGAGACAGTCTTCTGGGTACTAGGGATTGTAGACATCAGCTCCCTCCATACTTCTTTTATTTAAAACTGTTATCAAAATCCTATGGGTTTTTAGGATTGCTTCCTGTCTTATCAATACAATCATCTTGGCTATAATAAGCCTACCATACACCACTAATCTGCCCTGTCTGAGCAGCATTCCTGAGGGAAGAGGAAAAAGAAGGTGAATGAAGACATTTTCTGGTTCCTAGCCCTGTCCTAAGGGCAGCAACGGGGCGGATTGGGGTTAGTACTTTTGTATTTATTGTTTGACAATTTGAGGGTTAAATCTAGACCAGTATTTAAGAATATGGCCCAGGGGTGAATCACAGGGAATAGTGAAGCCAGCTTCACTCTGGAACTAGAAGGGACAGATGGAGAGGGGAAACTGGCCGTGCTGGTGAGACAGGAAATCTGGTCACTGGAGAGCCCTGGGTGCAGTGGGCCACATGGGCAAAATGAAATGCATTATTCCCCAGGGGAGGAGCAGAAGCCAAGGGAGAGAAGAGATCCAACACTAACTCTGTGTAAGGCACAGGCACTTTATCTATGAAGCTTCCACTACATATTTCCCAAATCCTCACTACCTCAAAAACTGAAAGACGATTGAGACCAGAAATGTTCTTAGAGTGAATTCCTACTCCTAAGTGAAAGATGTCTCTAAAAATAACACCTACAACTAATACCCATTGTAACAGCTCTGTTTAAGAATTTTCTGCCAAACAGAAAATTAAAACAATGATCAAGGGACCTGAATCACTGTTTCGTAAATTTTCTAAAGAGAGTAAAAAAGTCAAATGACAGATTTCCAGTGTTCAATTAAATTATATAGTGCTTAAGAGTCCTAAAAAATGTGTACCTTGGTGATAGATTTCTCTGGTGTGAACTAGAGATTGGTTGCTTCTACAGTGTCTCTGAATCATGGTTTTTCCTTCCAGTTGCATCAAAGACCTTGGCTCAAGACACTGGCTGGGTGTCTTCCTGGTAGAGCATGATTTCTCAGTCCATAATAACCCACGTGTAGGAAGGAGTACGTGGTCTAAAAGGAATGCCTATCTTCAGTGCTCCAAGGTGCATAGCAAAGTTATACAGGAAGAGCAAAGGAATTCTTGAAAAGGAAGTGGATATGTGCCCAGAAGTTTTGGTCATCTCCCTGTTTCTGATGATTCTCTGGACCAGTAGTTCTCATTACAGTATAATCTCAAGCTGCTGATTATCTCACAGGCCTGGCTGCTGTGTTTTCCTCCTGGAGTCTGGCTGTATTCAGATGTGCCTCCAGCCACAATCTTGGTATCTCCATTTTTTGTGGCAACTTCCTTGAGTGCCCAATACCTTTCTGACTGCATATTAATTTCTATCTAATTTATTTGTCTATAATAAAATGATTTATAGACTAGGTACACTCATCTCCAGTCTAACCTTCATCCTCAGGGAAACAGATCTGCCACGTACAAGTCCTTGCTCTCCTTAGCTATTCTACAGTAACAGGCTGATATCTGGACTGCGAGATCTAAGATTCATTCTTACGAATTTCATCTGTCCAGCAGCAAAGTGATAATACAGACATTTTAGATTCCATCTTTCCCTCTTTGAGTTTTAAAATTTCAAAACCTGAGGGTGACAGAGGGGCAATAAGGAATCTCTTCTGAGACTTGAGCATTTAAATGTGGTAAATGTAAGTTACCAAAATTTAGGTAAAATAAATGCAACTTTTTAAAAAATAAAACCTATAGGAGGAAGTGTATTAGCCTTCAATGAGCTGAAAAAAATGTGAAATTTTCAGATAGTAAACATTAACAAATAAGGAAGCTAGAAATACCTTTGGGTGAGCAATGGATTTCTGATCATTTTATGGTTGCTTTAACACTTTGTATCGAGTGATAATCACTAACTTAAATGTGTTACACAGATGCTTAATGTGAACAAGTTGACAAATATTTTTGAGCATCTATTACCTGCTAAATTAATGTGCCAGGTGCTAAAAATGTTTGCAAATAATTTCTTACTTTAAATTTTATAATTTGTTTTAAATTTTCAATTTAATTATTTGATTTCTAACAATAAATGGTAAATATTTGTTATTGTAGGGAATTATGGCTAAATTCAGTATCAAAATAGTAGTTAAGGTAACAGATCTATCATAATGCATTAATTAAAATATCAATACACATAAGGAATGTATAGGAAATAAGTACATACTGCCCATATTTTCTCTTTTTTCTACTCTTTGATTTCTATCAAATAATTATGACTCTTTATGCTTTATCTCAGAACTCGATACAACCTGTTAAATAATTATGGTGTAAAAATATAGTTCCAAATTTATCCCTGTTATAAAATACATACTTTGCCTTGCTTCTCTATCTTGTTCTAAGATGGGCTGTAGGAAATAAAGACAGGTATGATATAGGAGAAATATAATTCTCAGCCTGCTAGATGTCAGATGTGCTAAGGTCATGTCCCCTGAAATCAAAGAGTGAAATCCAAAAGATGAAGGAGGGGAACAGTAGTAAATGTTTATTGGGGAATAGGATTGGCTCCTGAGAGACAGGAGAAGTCCTAAGTGGGTTGGCCCCAAGGCCCTTTGTCAGGGATAATTTATACAGTAAAGTCACAATGTGGGTACAATATAGGTCAAACTATAATCAACCTATAGGATTATCAGGAGAGTTGCTGATCCAATAACAAGGGTGCATGGAAAGAACAAAGGCGTTCTGGGAAGGGATGGGTTTAGATGCTCTGGTCACCCACCTAAGTGCCTGAATTCTTATCTGGGTTTAATGGACTGGGTGGTACCAATTACAGTGTAGTCTCAAATTCTGCTTGTCCCTTAGGGAAGTACGTAAGTCTGGCCTTTGTGATTTTATTTTGAGGTCTGGCCTTCTTCAGATGAGGCTCCTACACCAATTCAGATATCCATATTTTTCACTGATTTTCCTTGATAGCCAAGTTCCACTCTGACCCTAGATTAGTTTCTACCTAACTTACCTGCCTATAATACATAGAAAGGAGAGAAGGAAAATCATAAATTTACAATTATATTTAAAACAAATTCTTAGCTTATTTTGCTTTCCAGATTACTTGCTTCTTAATTATTATATGATATTTTACGTGTGTGGGGTGTGTGTGTGTGTGTGTGTGACTTTTTGAGACAGGGTCTCACTATGCAGTTCAGGCTAAACTTGAACTCACTTTGTAGCCCAGGCTGTCCTCGAACTTGCAGCATTCCTTTTGTCTCAGCTTCTTGAGTGCTGGAATTATAGATATGTGCCACCACACAAGGCACTTCTTAATTATTAAATCTTAAAAATATACAGTGTAATAAGTTGAGCCCATGCCTTTCTACAGTAAAATATGTGTAAATTGGCCATTCCTTTTCACCTCTGAGTTGAGCCTGAGCTGAGGTCTCTCTTTGTTTATTACAAACTCACAAATTCCACAGATCTCTAAGCCCAAAGACACAATAACACACCGCACGACCATCTACCCAGACCCCAGACCACAAGCACCTCTTCCATGGGTCCCAACACCATGCTGTACTTCGAGGGCTTACTTGATTCTACCAAAAATCGTTTTTACACATCTCACTGACACATTCTGAAAACTCTTTAACTGTGATGAAAGTCAACAAACCTACAACCCATTTTGTGGGTGTGTGAGATGAGAGACTCAACTCTTCTTTGAAGACTCTCTTGGACCCCACTTGAAAGAGTTTTATGGACAGCATTTCGTGGGGGCAATTGTCTTTATTCTCAATGGCTTACGGCCACTTTTTACCTTTCTCCCTTCCTTCTCATCCATTTTTCTTCTCACCCTCCCTCACTCCCTGCCTGCCTTCCTTTCTTCCTTCCTTGCTCCTTCTTTCCTAAATTCTTTTTTTCTTCATTCTTTCCATCATCCAATGAACTTTAAATATTGAATAAAGTGACAAGTCAATATTTTAGTATATGCTTTCACTTTTGGCAACAGTTATTCCAAATATCTACTTTTTCTTGGAGTCTACAGAATCTTTCCTCAGACTGCTGTGTTGCAGTGGGTTTTTTTTTTGTTTGTTTGTTTGTTTTGTTTTGTTTTTAGATGCTGTCTTTCCCATTTACTTTAATTAGATTCTTTGTTGGGCAAAACATGTTAGTATCTGTATCACGAAGATTTTCTGATGGAGCTTTCTGTGTGAAAAATTGCAGAAGTATTAAATCATAGCTTTAGCCAGTATTAAGGGAATGATGTATATTTATCTTCTTTGCATTTCTGTAATATATTGGAGCTTTTTTTCCTTTCAAAGCTATTTGATTTACTAGAACAAATAAGAAAACTTATTATGCTTTTCTGTGTTTTGGTACTGTGAGTTCAAAAATATCCTTACTCTCTTGGTTATTGTGCCTTCTGAATCCCCCCACTTTTTTGTCTTTGGCATTATTGGCAACAGCTTCTCAAATTTGCTTATACTCTAAGGTATAATGCACACCTTGTAACTGCTTTCTTTACCCAGAGCTCAGCTCTAAAACTCTCCGGATGTAGTTAGTAACAAAGACGCTCATTGAGGATGGGGAGTGGACACACACATAACTAACTACTTTTCTAGATATTAGTGTAATTTTAATGTGGAGAGGACAATTTACCTTACAGGAGCCTCCCCTGCACTCATTCGAACCAACCCTGGCCTCTGGCTTACTACACTGTGGTCAAGATAAGGGAAACAGCACTCCTCTCCGACCCTGGAGGATTCCAAAGCAACACTCATGTGCTCCAGACCTCCCTCAGTGATCCAGAGTAGTTTATTTTCCCTGAAGCATATTGAAAGATGATATGTACGAACAGAATTTTACACTTACAAATGTAAGTGTGAATTCATGGAACGAACATTTATAACAGACACAGTAGCCGCGACTCTGACCCCTTTGGATTCCACTGTCGGTCCTGGTCAGGAAGCTTCCTGACAGGGGGCCCCTTGGAGCGGGTGCAGCATCTGAACCCCGAGCCCGACTCCCTCCAGCACCTTCGTCATTTTCTTCAGCCAGCACAACATCACTCAGAGTCTATTTTCTCCTTAACACACTTTGCCCCTGTTTCTTTGCTGCTGTGTACCGCACCCAATTCTCTATCGGTCCCACACGCACGCAGGAATCTGGGCACCCATCCCAGACCCGGTAACTTATGTTAAAAATCTGTGTCTGTTATAACATCAACAATAAGCTAAAATCTCTAACTTTATACTTCCCAGAGTTATGCTATTCTCAAAATAGTCAGTAAATAGGCAGGACATATTTTTATGACTCATTCCAAATCCACTTGTAAGTAATTTAATTAGTTCGGAGATCCTAAAAGTCTTGTATTTAAATTTGTCTTACATTTTTTAGAAAAAAATTGTATTGAAAAATTTGAAAAGGTTATAAAAATCGTGAATTTAGATCGTTGCTTATTTCCATTTCCTTGACAATGAGTATGATGTGTGTGCGTAGAATGGATACTAGAGAGGAGTTTTGTGGAAAATTGGGGAAATTAGTTTCTATAGGAATGCAGAAGAGCAGTGAATCACATTTCCACTACCTTATAGGTGTCTGATTGATGAGGTATTTCCTCTTCAGTTCATTCCTCCTCATTCCCATCAGCTCCTTGTTGACTAATTAATATATTTGCCATTCTATTTGATAAAACTGCATTATTGATATTCCCTTAAAGCTTTTTCAGTTTAAACACAAGACTTAATGGTATTAGATATTTGAATGGAGTGCAGTCCATGTAATGACTACCAGAATCATTTAAATTGGAAGAGAAAAACTTCAGTTGTTATCACAGAGCTGCTTTTTCAAGTGTAGACATTTTAGAAATATTCCTAAAATGTAGGAGTTAACATTTCTAGATTATAAAATATTGAATATTCCTAGAACCTGAAGGAATGGAGTACTATTGAAAGTGAAAAATTCTATATCACACAAAAATGTATAAGGACTAATGGAAATGATATAGTACAATTCTTCTTTTCAGCTCTTTTAAGTAAAATCCTGGATAGTTTCTAAAAGGAAAATACAAATTCACATGTCTGAAGCAATTTTGTTTTCACGTTAAACTGGTAGCATAATTTGTGCCCATAATATTTTCAGGCTTTCATAAGACAACAGCTAGTGTATTTGCTGTAAATAGTCCAAAATAGATACATTAACTTTATCAAAAATGAAATTAGGAAACTACAATAATGCATAGTGTTTTAAAGTCAAAATTCCACTTTATTTACATTTATTATTTTTGAGGAACTTAAAGATACAAAAAAATGGAAGTGAGCCCCAAATTCAAAAAATATAAATACAATGGCTCACTACAAAATTGACTTCTATGAGTTCATGAGGTTTTGGGGAACATCTGGAAACAAGTCATAAAAGTGACAGTTTTGTGACATTAAAAACACATATTACTCTACAACTAAATTTATCCTTTTCTAGGGCCAGGAGTTTGGCTCAGTGGCTTAAGCGCCTGTCTGGCAGGTGCAAGGCTGTGAGTTTAATCCCGGTGCGGCAAAAAAATAAATAAATAAATAAATAAAATTTATCCTTTTCTTATAAATTCGTGTAGCACAATAGTTTAGACATTCATTGCCTATGCTGGTATCCACGACACATCAGACTCATTCACAAAGTCATGGAAAAGTTCGCCACTGGAGAATGGACTTGGTTATTAACTGGAAAAGAGAACAGACCTGACTCTTGTCTGTGAGTATTTTTAAGAAAATATATAATTATATAATTGCTTCACAGTGTTGATTATAAAGGTATGATTAAGCTCATTTTTGTTAAAATATGCATAAAGAAGCCTTCATATGATTATTCAAGAAGGTAGTGGCACCCATTGCCCACTTGAAAATGCTTCCCTGAAGGACATTTCCGAGATTCGTGGGAACAGGGGTTTTTGGCCATGGAGGAGAAGCAGCAGGAGCAGGTGGATTCAAGGTGGGTTCTTCTGTTTCGCCACTGAAGAGCTTGGTGTTTTTTGAAGGCAAAGTATCTCTGCATGACATTGAAAGAAATAGCTATAAGAATTAATAAAATTGACAAAAGTTCAAAGATTTAATTCAGTTCTGAAAATTAGAAAAAAATCATATTTCATAGTAGTATTTAAGTTATAACTGCCAGAGAACGAATTGGACTGCATAACCTCTGCTGAGGAGAACTTAAAGACTGAAACTGTTAAATATGCAGAAGCTCAATATACATTTAAAAAATTTTAAATAACAGTTTGGATCCAAAATTATCTGTGCAGTTTTCATTTTTAAATTTCATTTCTGTGTGTTGGTATATCACTTTAAAATATACATTGTGAAAAGAGGTAGGTGGTTTGCCTTCAAAAATAGAATTTACACATATTCGTGAGAAATTTATTGGCTCAAAATATATAATATATGGGAGAGAGGTAAATGTGGACAAAAGAAAAGCAACATGTACGGAAGATCATATAAAAGCATCTTAGAGAATGCTTTTAAATCATTAGTAATAAAAGCAGGCCCCTACAAAATATCTGGGGTATGCGGTGAGAAGCATGGGGACACTGTGTGGGGGAATTCACTCACAGAAATGAAAAACTGATTTTTCATTCAATATTTAATCTTGTTGCTCTCATACAATGGACAAAACATTTTGAAGATTTGATTGCATTTGACACTGGCCTATACATTATGGCACCTTCAAGAGTACAGCAAATAATATAATGTACCCTAAGTATATTTTATAAGAATTGCTCTTAACATTTCTGTAGCACTATACAAACTTTTTGACATAAAAATCAGGCTTTGAAAGTAACCCATTTGATTCAGTTTTCAAGAAAAGCCATAGGCAATGCTGACACTAAGGTGGTAAAAGATAAAAAGGAGATGAGAAAATGATAACTAAAAATTGTACTTTCAAAAAGACTATAAATCACAGGACCCAGGTGAAGGTGTTCTGAATAAGTGTTGCTGTGTTTAAGTTTGGTCTCCTTAAATCCCAGACCCACCATTCCCAGTGCTCCTCAAAAACACTGAAAGACTATTAAATTGCTTAATTGGGAAAGTGAGGAGTAGGAACCTGGTCCTAAGACAAATCAACAGGTTGAGAAAATCCAAAGAAAGTCTAAATAATCTATTTAAAAAAAACCTGGGTGAACCCATACCTAAAAAATGGGCGGGCACCTTCTGCAATGTGACCTTCCTTTTCCTGTGGTCTCCCCAGCCCCCAAGAGAGGCATAGATGTCTCCATCCCAGAAAAGTGCGTGCTCATTTCCCAGAATGCCTGGCAGCCACTTGAGTGTGTACTAGAATTTCCGCCTAGTAAACCCTTGCCACGCCTCTCACCGACCAGTAACGAGAATCTTTTTGTGAGAGACTGTGACCTTACTCCAGGGGTGGGGTGGGTATGTTCTTTATCACAGTTTCATTAACTTCCTTGGACACTGTGTGGTGAAATCATGAAAATATTTCTTCTCATTTTTTACCCTTTCTAATCTCGTCACAGTACCACTTCTCACAATAGACTCACATTGTCTCAAAGGCAGGATAGGTAGGACTTGAAAAAAAAAAACATATATATATATATGACTAAAATTTAAGATACAAAAAAATCCTCAGTCATAAGGATTTGCTAGGAATACTGAAAAACAGGACCAAAAACTCGGACTAGCAGGATATGCTTTAAAAACTAAACACAAGTACTTTTAAGCGCCTTGGTGATTAAAACGTCTTCGCATTTACCATCTCCTCCCTCTTCCCCTTCCCTTCCTACCTTTTCAAGTGCACTCTTTAAAGTGTAGCTATTCATTTGTTTCCATTTCATTAAAAATATACCCTCACTTGAATGCAAAAGAATCTCCAATATTCATACTTCCATTCTGAGAAGGAAATATATTAAGAATACAACATATTGTGATACAAAAGAACTAAACTGACAAATACATCATCAGTATGTTCCAAAGTATATAAGAAAAAATCTATTTTTAGTAAATTTAAAGATTTTCCAATATTTTACTCTAATATGACACTCAATAAAGTAATGTCATGCACAATTTCTAATATAACTATTCAGATGTTCTCTTTACTCCTCTAATACTGATATTTTTGCCTCACTCTTCTTCAATAAAAACAATTGAAAGAACCAGGTATGGTGGTACCTGCTTATAAACCCAGCAGTAAGGGAGGCTGACGCAGGGGAATCACAAGTTGAGTTTGCATCCCATTAATATGTTTCAAAATAAAAACTAAAACGAGTCAAGCATGTAGTTGAGTAGAAAACGTGCTTTTTAATTCCCAATACACAGAAAAAAAAGGAATAAAGCATATTGATTCAGAACAATTCTAGACATGCAAATATTTGAGTTCAGTATATAATTCTTAAAAACTTACATGCTTCTAAATTGTTATATTCCTAGTGATACAATTTTTCACCCAAACTAGGACCTGAAACTCTCGCTGTTAGCTTGAAAACTCATCTCCACATGATCATGTACAGTTTTCTCACCATTCTCTGAAGACATTTCTTTCCTTGTTCTTAGAAAAGGAGTCTACGAATCCTTAACAAGACTTACAAGGAGCTTTATTATCAAGCCTCTGCTGACCTCTAAAAACACAGGCAATGTCTTAGCATAATCCTTGACTTCCCTTTCTAATCCTCTAATCAAACATGCAGTTAACACTACAATTCTGCTTCATGACACATGAAGTTTGGAAATGTTAAATTGCAAGCTGCATACTGCAGGGTTTACATTTGATTTGCTCATGGAAATATCTCTAGCTTACTGGAAAAATACAGCAGATGTACAAATATCGTATTTCTGTGTTGTTTTTTGTTTTGTTTTGTTTTGTCTTTTTTTGTTTGTTTGTTTTGCCAGCACTGTGAATTGAAATTGGAGACTTCACGTACTATGCAAGATCCAACCACAAAGAAACAACCTCAACCCTCAAATAAGTCTTTTTGAAACTGACTTCTTTCACCATACAATTCACCCATTTTAAAATAATTCAGAGTTTTTAAAAGTATATTCCAATGTATACAGTTAGTACCTAACCAGCTTCAGAATATTTTTATCACCTGCTTGGTGTTCTTGAGTCTACAAAGGAGACAGAGAAATTGGGGAAAGAGCAGTTAACAGGATGGAAGGGAAGATTATAACTTAAGAACACCCAGAAAGTGAGAGGAGATGTGAATAGTCGGTTGCTTCATGGCTCCAGTGGTTGATTTTTCTCATGCGTTCGCCCTGAATATTGGTCTGTTTTATGTGAGTTCTGATATTGATAACATTGATGGTTTTGCTTATCAAATATTGCCTAATCTTTTGCTTCTGTTTGCGAATGTGTTTCCCTAATTACATTATGCATCTGGTTTAAAGGAACAAGGATACTCATTCAAGAACTGTCCAAGTTTTAAGAATTTAGACATTTCAGGTACCCCTGAAGAAAGTGTGAACATGATGTGACAAAGCCAATATAATAATTAAAAAGATATTATAGTGCCGGGAGGTTGGCTCTGTGGCTTAAGCGCCTACCCTGGCAGGTGCGAGTTTGTGAGTTCGATTCCTGATGCCACAAAAAAAAAAAAAAAAAAAAAAAAAAAAGATATTATTACATTATTTTGTGAGTTTTTAGTTGGCATGGGTTTAACATGTTGTCTTCATTTCTGTGGTTTATTTTTTCTTCATTACTGTGAAACAAGCAATATCCTCTTTTTTAAGAAAAAGTGATACACATTTTCATTAATTAAGTCAGATTTCAACTTAGGAAAACAGCTAAATGTATAGTAACAAAACTAAAATGTGTTTTTGAATATGAGTTAATGCTTCAGACAATGAATTTTAACCATGCTCA
>RJWM01040832.1:0-15204 GCA_004363535.1 Dasyprocta punctata
ACTGGTACCAAGGCAGAAACATCATGGAGGAAAGGCATAACGGAGCAAAGCTATGAACTAAGGTTCACTGTGACTGGGAAGTAGAGCAGGCGAGTAGTGCCAGAGAGGAAGGCGTGAGGGACCACATGTATTATCCAAGGTTACCTCTTCACGACCCACCAGACACAGCCAAAAGTGTGCTCCATCAATCCCCTGCTTAGCTCCCAACCTAAGCATGTGGACACAATCAAGCTCAACTGCCACAAGTGTGATTTGTGAACCCAGTAAAGACTGCACAATAATCAGAGAGGAAGAGGAAACTTGACAAGCCATGGTTCATTGATTATAAAACGTTATGAAAAAATATGACTATAAATTCAATTTGAAATGTACTTGTTAAGATACAAAAGCTAATGTGATATAAGAGACAAGTGGCTAAATGTTTTTACTCCGAAGAAAAATTCCCTGTCTCTGAACCCTGATAACACCGTTTATCAGCCCCTTGACCTTGGGCAAATGGCAAAGTATCGCTATGCCTTGCTTCCTTCATCTACAGTAACAATGGTGCCTGCATGAGAGGGCTAAGGGTTTAACAGTTACTGATCCATAACGATGTACAATAGCTTAAACATAGCGTTGTATAATTATTATCTACTACTGTTAATGTTGTTTTGTTATTATTATTATTATTTTGGTTTTATTGAGACAGGGTTTTATGATGCAGTTCAGGTCGGTCTTGAACCCAATGTGTAGCTCACGCTGGCCTCAATTTCACAGTGATCCTCCTACCCCAGCCTCCCATGTGCTGGGATTACAGATATGTGCCACCACACCTAGCCCAGCCCATTATCATTTTATCTATATAATAGACCACATACAGTATGCAATTTCTTAATAACAGATTTATTATTCATAAAATAACTTTAACACACACACACATTTCTACAATTTGTCAAGGGCTGCTGGATCTGTTTAGATGAGAATTACTTTGGCTTTCTTAGAAATGTGAAAGGAGTAGCCATAGTAATTTTACTGACATGAATTTTATAATGATTGCAGGCTTTTGGCTTCAATTCTTATTGCTTTATTTTCTGTGAACTGGGACAGTACTATATGTCTTGGTAAACAAAATAAGTTTTTCACCCATACTCCTGTGTTTAATCTACCTGGTTTGCATTATCAAGTCATTAATTCTGCTTTCAGATTTGTATTCCAACAAAGCAATGAAAATTTAAAATTCCACAAATTTTAGAATCCATTTATTTCATTCTTCCATCGATTCTCTGAGGTTACACACAGGTGCTTTCTGTTAAAATACATGATTTCCTCAACATATCAGTTAAAAATTGATTTGGATGGTATAACTGAAAATTTGATTAACACAATTTTAAATAAAATAGGGGTTTATTTTTCTCTCTTTTAAAAGAAGTCCATAAAGTAGTAGCTATATGTTAGTATAACAGTTCTATAGGCCCTCAAGCTTCCAAGTTCTTTCTTTCTTTCTATTCCACTATCCTTCTTTAGTGTCTTGTTTCCATTCATCAGCCCACAAACATGAACCCATTAGAAAAAGGCACTGTGCAAGCTCTGGCTGTTATGTCTGCATTCAGAAGGAGAAGCGGAATGGGCAGAAAGACATCCTTACAGAGGACCCTTTTTATATTCATAATGCATATTGCATCAGTTACACCTCTTGCAGTGTGTGATAGGAAATATAGTTTTTGCTGATATAATTCATGAACCTAATACAGACATTAGATAAGGGATATAGGGTGTATGTTATTTCCTGTGCAAGTAGCTACCATTAACACAGGTTTGCTATTGTAATTCACTTTTGAAATAATAGTGTCATGAATTTTACATAAAATATGGTAAATGATAAACTAAAAATGTAGATTTAATTGTATTAAGATAGGATGAGGAAGCAGTTATAATATAAATAAAACTTTTTCTATGGCAAGTCAATAAACCAGCTGTTGACAATAAGTCAATTTAAAATAATCAAAATTTAAAAATCAAGACACTATACAAGGAAATTACTAGTGATATGAAAAAAAATAAAAAATATATAATGAAATAAAGAAACCATAACTGCTCTTGAATGGAAGACTAGGTTTTAGAAAAAGAAGGGAAAGAATTGAATTCTCATTCTAAATACTATTTTGTAGGTAATACTTTTAGTATATTATATTATACTATTTTTGTCAGTGTTCTATTTTTGCATTTATTTATGCAGTTTCCATGATTAATTTATTAAATTTAGTTTTGTGAGTTCCCATAATTTTCCAAGACTTGTCTCAAAGCACATGTGCTTTACAGATCTCATTCAGTTAAGATACTATATCAGAACTAAAAAGGTATATATTACAATGAATCTTAAGTATTTGCTTCTGTCTTTAAGGGAATTAAAATCAATGTGGAAGCTAAGATATTATATATATATATATATATATTTATACACACATATACACAAAGCATACGTTAAAAATGCTCAAAAAATTTCAATAGAAATTTAAGAGAGGAAATTTTTTTAATTAAATGTATCGCAAGAGCACATGAATTTATTTTTCTATTGTAACAATTTACACACTTCTATTTTCATTGTCTTTATGTGCTTTCTTAGATTGCAACCACTATATTGGGTGGTGACTTTGTAAACTAAAGATCCAAATTAAAGTGGAATTTGGGGATGCAATGGAAGCAAAGTTTATTTGGCTGCAAAGAAGCCCCCAAATACAGAAAATGAAAAAACAGAAACATTAACTATATCAACACAGAATATCACTCTGGAGAAATTACTACGTTTGGAGACCAAAGAAACACCCATCAGACCATTAGGATAATCTGTGAGATTGCAAAAATGCCAAAGATGGCAGGCTTTGCCAGTATGCATGATCTAGAGAGCACTAATGTAGTCTAATTCTATAAAATAGTTTATGTTTGTGGTCAAAATTCTTAACACAAAACAACAAGTAAAATGTTTTAGTAAGCTTTGTTTACTAAAATATAAATATGTATTTTTTACTTTTAATTCTTTTTACTCACTAATATTTGAAAATACCAGGGATATAATCTTTTATTTAGAAATAGACTTAATGAATCACGTGCAAATAAAATGCCATGCTGCATTCAGACACCAACTAGTGAACAAGAGGGAAGAAACAGTTTATGGTCCTTCCAGCGTTGGTCCACTTTTGTGGCTTGTAGTTTCATTTCACAATCAGAGGAAAATTAGAGATGATGGTCTCTATCACCATTAAATCCCCAGATGCATGGGGTAGCTCCACCTAGCTCCATTAGTAAAAGTAAGTTGAATATTTTCTTTTTTGTTGTTGTTGTTATCTTGTTATTTTGTTCTTTGATATGGTTTGGGATAAACATTTCTCTCAAACACATTTCTCTTTGGTTTCTCACTGGAGTAAAACATAGAGTTTCTGAAAAGCTGGCAGCTGGGCACAATGATATTTATTTCAATAGGTCTATAGTGACTTGTTAAATCATTGCTTAATATGCTTTGAAAGAGAATAGGCCAAAAAATGTGTGTTAACTATGCAAAGATTTGATAATGCTCTTTAAGGAAGTTATTGAATAAATGTTCTCTCTATAGAGCAATATGTGTTCTCTGTCAATCTGAGTTTGAAATTGGTTGTTTAATTTATGATTTCCACTCTAGCCTTCAATTTCAACAGACGTAACTAATATACTTAGTAATTTCCTGTGTGACAAATGCTCTTATTCCAATGATCACTCTTTTTTAAAATAAAAGAGGCATTCTTCTTAAAAAATGTTCATACCACTTCCCCACATTACCAAATATACCGGTATGTATGTTACAGAAAACAACTATATAAAATAAAATTATTCAGGGAGAAAGGAAACCACTAGCTTTATGGGGTGTCTCAGAGAGAACATCTCAGGAGCAGTTGGTCAGAGGGGTCTCCCCTGAGGATTCTAGGTGAAATGGGCAAGGAGCTATACTTTCATTGTGAGCTGCTCTAAACTGTTTTACCCAAATTGGAAAGCCCTGGTGTATGACCTTATAACTAGATACCCAGTTTACTGATCCCAGGTGTCAGGTCCTCACCCTAAGACTGGATTCTCACAGTCGTTAGTAATTTTGAATTATTCTCAGTTATCTTTTATGTTCTTCTGGCTCTTGCTTAGATAAGGAGAAGGAAAAATAGCTTTGCAATTTCCCTAAAATCATCTCTATCAGAGTGTCTCCTTAAGAAATTTTCCTACATGCCAAGAAACCCATTCCTTGGAATCAGTCTTCTGTATATTCCTCTGCCTTCACATGCTGGTAGCATTTGCATAAAGACACTAGGCATTAGATTTTGGGACTCTAATCTAGTAAACTAGCATGATTTTATCTTAAATAATAACATATGCAATGCTTCCAATTTTCAAATAAAGTCACATTCTGAGCTGCATGGTGGACGTGAAATTTTGGAGGATACTATTCAACCAATATAAGGCTTTGGTATAATTCTGATTAGTTCTGCTCAATCTTTAAAAATTTCACTGTAGTTACCATAGTTTTGAGTCCTTGACTATGGTGCATTTTCCCTTTGGAAGAAATCATTTCTGGTAGGTGATTCAAACTGATTTCAGCTGATACTCAGATTTTTGCTTCATTAGGATACTCGGTTTCATATTCTTATCGGTTGCAGTTAATAAGATGATACCAGCACAGTGAGCATTACTTGAGATACACTGCTCTGTGCTTCACTAGCAGTGTCATCTGAGATCTTGGTGCAAGGCAAACCTCTGACACATTCCCCACACCCCTATGAGACAACGCTATCCGGTGATCAGTTCATGCTTTCTACTTTCTCTACACCAGATCCCTTCCATGTTAGCATGAGACACATCGCTGGCTAGCAGTCCTCAAAGGAAGTGATAACTAGAGTGAACTAGAAGAGAAAATCTGTGGACTAGTCAGTAGACTAGAAATCACTATGTAACATGGGAGATAAATAAATTTATAGGAACATTTCTTTCTAATAGAATCCTGGCATTTCTGCCATTTATTATTATTTTTAATTTGGAAGCTGAAGTTTAGTTTTCTTTTTCCTTGCTTTCTGGTTATCTTAGCAAACTGAACTTCTCCCCCAGCCTGGGTCCCTGAGGTAAATGGATGCTTATGACTAACTCAATCAAATACACGAAAGTGCAAAAACAAAAGTGCATTAATAAAACAAAATATCACACTTTTGATTTTCAAACAATATTTTTCAGTTGCTTAAATGTTGCCAGACAATATGTGTGTGGTATTTCACATACATTATTTATTTGAATAACTGAAAACAGAGGGAAGAATCTCATTATGGCAAATTAATTTTCAGTACTTCCTAACGATCACAGCATTTTCTTACATTTTCTCATTTGCAATTCATAACTTTAAGAATTGCAGAGCTTATTTTTAGTTGCAAGTATTGAGGCTTAGAGAGGCATACAGACATGGAATTATGATGAGGGAAGAAGTCAGAAAAATCTCAGATTTTTAAAGTTTTTCAGATATCCCTAGTGAAAGATTATGCAATTCTGCCCTTATAAACGTCATTATCAGGTGAAGGAATAGTTTCAATGGTAGGACACTTGCCTACATGTACAAGGTCCTGAGTTTAATCCCCAGTATTACCAAATAAAAAAATAAATATAAAAAATAAAAAAGATAATCTTAAGACATCTCATAGAATTTCTGAGCCTAAGTCTTACAATGGGTACAAACAAAAACTAGGGCTAGAGAGTTGTCTTTCTGCCTCAGGAATTATTAAGGGAATTGAGTAACAAATTACTTGTGAAACTTTTGTAAAAACTGAAATAAATTTGTTTTATATTTATAGGTAGACAACATGGTAATTACATAGAGTGTTAGTTGATTAACCCAATAATCACTTTGCCTTCTTTCTTATTAACACAGTCCTCTATTTTAGATATGCAGAGAAAATGCTACATTTCTCAGACACATTGCAGTTGGAAGTAACTAACAGCTGAGCAGTAAGGCATCTAAGAAATTGTGAGCCGGACGTGGTGGCGCACGTCTGTAATCCCAGCACTCTGGAGGCTGAGGCAGAAGGATTGTGAGTTTAAGACCAGCCTGGGCTACAAAGTGAGTTCAAGGTCAGCCTGAACTGCATAGTGAGACCCTGTATCAAAAAGCAAGGCCAGGGATTTAGCTCAGTGGTATAAGCATCTGCCTGGCAGGAACAAGGTTGTGAGTTCAATCCCCAGTACCAAAACATAAAAAATAAAAAATAAAATAAAATAAATTGTGTGGACTTCCGGCAAACATCTCTTAAAAGACTGCTTATGTGTTCAAATTCCCTCCCTTAAGTCTGCTCTCCTCTGTTTCTGGTGTTGAAAAGCAAGACATGATAACTAGAGCTCTAAAAGCCATTTAGCACAGCTTCATGAACCTGAATACTAGGAGCATACATTAGGGTAGTGGAACGATATTATAGGAAAAGCCCAGCACTCCCACTTACTGAACAGAAGCCTATGCTGAACAGGTTGGCTCTGGTGTCTTTTACATGAAAGGGAGAAATTTCCATAGTTAAACCACTGCAGTTTTGGAACACATTGCTACTCAAAGTTGAACTTACAACTAATCATTAAATAAAATATTATTATCTCATGCACATAATTACGAACAGTGTAGTAAATACATATTTTATATTATTTCATTGTGTAGTCATAATGTTCTGAGAGGTATGAATGGCATGTTTTATTCATTATGAATATGAAGTCCTGTAGTTATTCCTTATTTCTACTTAATTGCATATATATATATATATATATATATATATATATGTATCTTTTCTCAGAAAGTTTTTTAAAATGTATTTCAATGGAAGAATTTGATATAGAGTAATGGAATCTAAAAATTATCACAAAGCTCTAACATTGAGAATTTTAACAGGGAAGTGAAGATTCTCTTTTTTTATCCTAGTAGGTTTTTTCTATTAGAGAAACAATGCACAAAATGAGTATTCACAAATTAAGTACACAGTATATTAATCATTATATACTCTAATTTGCTTGGGTGCAAGTGTATTACAATACATAGTTTCATTAAGCCCACTAGCATTTTAGAATGTACTGAATAGCAATCAGGCTAAAAGTTTAATGTGTTCATGGTAAGACATTAAAAGAAAAGGACAATATTTAACTTCTATTAACTAATAAGGTCTAGAATTTGGTGAGAAAAGAACTGGATTTACTATCAACTTATTTGCTCTATAATTTCACATCAACTATCACTTTGGCCCTTGGATCGCATAGTTATTTATACTTGAAGTTAAAAGTAAGTGTCCTTCCAAATTTTTAACAGAATAAAAAGAATTAATACATGTAAAATTTGAAAGTGTGATAAGTGAGAAATAAGATGAGAGCATCTTTACTGTGACTAAGTAGTAAAGAACTCTATTTTATCCCTATCTGGAAGAATTGTAACACATTCGCTTTAAATCGTATTTTTGACATCTTAACAATGTAAGGAAAATATTCATAGATAAAAGCATAAAATAAAAGTACCATTTACTATCTGAAAGAAAAGAATATAAGGTCATACTCCCACTATGAAAAAGCTTTTGTTAAAAGAGATTTAATCACTGTATATCTGTAGTACAACTGAGCCACAGTGAGAAGCACAAAGAAATATTGATTGAAGATATCCATATCTAAGATTCTCACAGATTATATTCAAATATCAACTACCAACCGAAGTATGAACACTCTGAAAGAGTGCAGGCAAAAACAACAGACTGTCCATCTGGACCCACAAATACAAAAATAAAAGAGACAATCAATGCATAAAATATTTAAGATACAAATTACAAAACCTAAACAGCCTTTATTCTATGGAAAAGTTACCAATGAGCCTGTGCTGATACAAAACAGAGGTGTGCTACAGATAGGGGGAGAGACATGGAACGCTCTCCTACCCAAGCACTCTCTCCAAAACATTCCAGACAAAGCAGAATTCAGCTCCTATGGGAAAAGTGTTAGGCATGCTGTGACACTGACACCTTTATAGACTAAAGAAATGATGTATGTTTTTGACTGAAGAAATGATGTACGTTTTTGCTGTATCCTTCAGATGAATCATAATGGAGAATTTGAAATGATCTCTATGTGTGAGATTATGGAGAGGGAGTGATTAGATGCATGCAGAATAAAGCAATCTACTGTGAATTACTAGTTTACATTCAGTTTTAGACCCATAAGGGTCCACTGTTTTTCTCCTTGTATAGTCAGAATTTTCCATTGTTTCCCATATATGAGAAACCTAAAATATAGATAAAAAGCTAAATAAAAGATAGATAATAGAAAATAAGAAGGTACACCTATTGCAAAAGGGAAAGTGACCAAAAGATGGGGGGGGTGTGAAAAAATAATTAAGATGTGCGACGTGCAAATACCAACTCACCATGAGGGATATAACTATTATACACTACAAACATGTACTAATAAAAATTTTTAAAAGAAAATGAAACTAAAAAAGAAGCTAAAATTATCTCTGAACTTTTTAAAATGAGATTTTAAAATAATTTGTAAGTTTGAAACTAAATTAACATGAAAATACAAACATAAAACTTGTAAGGTAATATTGCATTAATGAAATTTAATGACTATGGATGTTTATAATAAATAAATTTAATTCTATATAATTAAAATGAGTGAAATATAATTCTAGCTTAATTACAAATGAATACAAAGAATAAATTCACACAATGTGGTGAATAACCTGAGTAAATACAATAAAGTAACTTAAGAAAGTGGAAAATAATAAAGGGGACATTACAGGCATATAAATACTGTGTAAGCATTAGTAGATGCTTACAATTTTCTCACAAATTAAGATTAGAAAGAAATTTCTTTAATCTGATAAAGTGAATCCACTAAAAACCTATAGCATGCACTACCTTAATGTGAAACATCAGAAGAGGCTTCTATAAAGTTAGAAATGAGGAGAGAATATTTAATAACCCTGTTTTCATACAATATTGAATCAAAAGGTCATAGATACACAATGATAAAAAAGAATAAATCAATAATTCAAAGGAAGAAATTAGTCTTTTACTTCCAAGTAACATACCTATGTACAAAGCAAACCCAAAATTAAATGCAGAAAAAGTATTTAAAATAATAACAATATTCAGACAGATGTTTAGATATTAACATCAAAGCGTAAAAAAAATTGCTTTCTGAAACTAACCTCTAGCTGTAGGTTGACAGGTTGTGCAGTATGAAAGACAGTGTTGATCTGGAAAGGAAAGTGGAGTTTGCCAGCTTTTCTTAGTCTGTTCCAGGTCACTTAGTGAAGCTGGACTTGCCTCACACTGAATGTAGCTCTCACCATTTTATCTCTAGGATAGGTCACTAACTTCAGCTGCACATTGGGGAGCTTTCAGAACATCTGCTACTTTAGAAACACTTCCAGAGATTCTGATCTACCTGGTCTGTGCTTTGGCTTGAACATCAGAGTCTGAAAAGTTCTCCACTGTTCTAACGTATGACAGAATTAGGAACCACTGCTTCAAGAAATGAGTGGAGGAGTAGACAATTTAAATATCTTTCATGTAGTATGACTGGTTGAGCACCCCCAAATTCATATGCCAAAGCCCTGATCCCCAAGGACAGCCCAGGAAGTAGGACCTTGGGTGGTAATCGAGTCAGGAGCACAAAGCCCTCATGAATAGAAATAGCCCTTATAGAAAAGTCACAAGCAAATCTGTTTGTCACTTTCACCATGTGAGATAGTGAGAAGACTACCGTCCATGAGAAGGAGTTCTTGGTAGACACTAATCCTGATGGCTCCTTATCTTGAACTTCCTATCCTCTAGCACTATGAGAAATAAGTTTCTGCAGGCTATAAGCCATAGCTTGTGATACTTTTTTAGAGCAGCCCAAATGGACAGAGATGCCTCTCCTCTTAGCCCAGTGTTCCTGCTCATTGTGCTCACTTTCATACTATTCTCTAAGGTCTGCATGTGTAATAACTCAGTTTATCTCAGTTGTATGAAGGCTTTAATTTACTTCTTGGAGTATTTTAACCAAAGTGTTAAGCCTATTTGCTTTTTCATACAAATGCATTCTATGCATTTATGAATATATGCACAGTATCTGTCATGATTAGGGACACCTAGAGGTAATTATTAAAACTACACCTTTCTAGACCACTCCTCAGGCTTTAAGGGGGGAGGTGGAGAGGTTTGTAAAGTCACATTTTAAACAAAAACCCAAATTGGTAGTCAAATAATTTAAAGAAAGACGCAATCAACTATTTAAATTTTGTCCTCTACAGTACCCTTTATTTATGTTATTGAAAAAAGTCCGAAAAGAGATTACCTTTTCTATGACCAGGCTATATATATATTTGTTTACTTCATAATGTATGTAAAGATAATGGAGGTGTCCTTGTGCTTGTGACATTCTGCAAGACGAAGACAATCTTGAGCTCATTATAAACTCCTCATCCTGACAAAGACAGGCAAGACAAGGCCATCATGACCTTGGATAAACAATGGCTTTCAATCACGGGTTATACAATGTTTACTATATTCAAGCAAAACCTCAGAGAACAGTTGGTTTAAATAATGTCTTCTGTAAACAATATTCCAAATGAATTATAACCTTAGCAACAGAAAGTATTAGAAAGCTGTGACCTACTTTACCATTTTATTTTAAGAAAGCCTGAAACTGGTTGAATTTAGCTATGAAAGAAAACAGTCAACTACCTTGAGAGCAAATGATCATTCAGATTCTCATAACAGTGTCAATTACATTGATTTGTTGCAATTTTCACAGAATAACATTACAAGATTCATCAATATGCCAGCAAGAGTACGTGAGTTTGCATTCTAAACCATTAGACTTGCAAATGCTTCATTTTAATTGGATTTTGTGACACTTTGTACACTAAAAAGATATCCATATGAATGTTTTAGTTAACATGTCAATCTTATATTTTACAAAAATCTCTGACAACAATTTCGGGGCACCAGATATATCTGAACTAATATGGGAAGTAAATTTCAATTAAAGTAATTATACTAATATAGAACATGAGCAATGTAACATCTCTAGTTTCTTTGAAATATATAACATGAACAGGAGTTGAATAGAGTGAAAATGTTACCCAAGACACTGAGGATTAGTGTGGCTTTTTCAAAGCTAAACATTCATATATTAATCAATAAGAAGGCTTTTCTGATAAAATGTGTCTTTAGGGTGCAATCTGAAAGAGATCTAATTCTTTCATTCATGGACGTCTTAACACCTTTAGTAGAAATTAAATATGTAGGCTGGGCAACTGGAAATTTGATGCACTTTTTTCTCTAAGTGAAATATACTATGAAAATTCTATACATGCTTGCATAGTTTTGTTGGTACAACTGTTCCCTTTTGAAAAAAATAGCACAGCCAATGGATACTGTGCTTTCAAAGATTTTAATAGGTGTTCTTAATACTGGAAATCAGGTTGCCACATAAAGGCATATAAAAAAGCGCAAAGTTAAAAGAAGTAGAGAAACTTGCTTATAATCCTTACATAGCTTTACCTTTGTTTTGCTTTTCATCTTTAATGGGAATGGTTTTAAGTTTGGGAAAGGCAGCAATTTATATGAATTTGATTGTTAAAAACTTTTAATATAATTAACATTAGGATTTTCAATTAAAATGGGTATAAATATTCACATCTTTATAAATTTATAAATATCTGCATGAAAGGCTTAAATTCAAAAACATGTAATTTGAAAACTCAAGAGCAAGAAAATTCTTGATTATTATATGGTCCAAATTAAATTAGCTCACTTTCTGTAATGTTCCATTCACTCACATTATAATTTTGCTATCCTAATTTAAATAAACTGCATATTAATTATTTGTACTTATATATGTTAACAGTGCTCTAGGGAAAGTATATTGTAGGGCTATTATAAAAATCACAACATATTTTAATAGGCCTTCTCTTAGCAAAACGCATCTTTAAATTAGATGCTTTTAAGCAAATGAACCTTTTAGATAAGAGAGCATAATTATAAGAAAATTAGTGCATAGTACTTTATTGGGTGATATTTCAGTGTGTATCTCATGCTACAATTTTAACTGAACAAGATACTATTTGATTCCTGAAATAAGGATCTGTGGGGAAAGAATGACTACAAGTTTTTCAACTATCTGTAGTAGTTATTGATAGGCATGAGGATGAAATAACAATGTAGGAAAAACACAAAATAGGCAATCAACAAAGGCTAATTGCATTAGTCTAATTCAGTCACAGACTTGACTTCACTACCTTTGATTTTCAAATGAATGGTTGTCACAAGAAGAACCTGGTGAAGTTCCATGGCTAGGTACTTTCAAACTTTTTGCTGTAAGAAATGGAAGAAAAAGAGTGAAAACTCATGGCTTAGACCTTAAATGTGCCCCAGAGGCCCATGTATTACAATTCATTCCCCAGTTGATGGCTCTATGGGGAGGTGGTAGAATCTTTGAAAAGTGGACCCAGCAGGAGAAAGTTAATTCTTGGAGTGTGTGCCCTTGAAAGTGAATGTAGGACTCGTTTTTTCTCTCCTCTCCCCTTCCTTCCCCTCTCCCCTTCCCATTCCCCTATCCTCCTGTCTCACTAGTTTCTCTCTCTCCCTCCCTCCCTCCCTTTCTCTCCTTTCTCCTCAGACATGAGGTGAATGGGATTCATCTGCTACCTGTATCTGTCATAAGGTACTGCCTCGTCACAGGCCCAGAAGTAGCAGGGCCAACTGACTTTGGATTGAAACCTCCAAAACTAGGATTCAAAATAAATCTTTTCTGCAGGGTGTGTTGGCACTGACCTGTAATCTCAGCATTCAGGAGTCTGAGGCAGGAGGATCACTGTGAGTTTGAGGCCAGCCCGGGCTACAAAGTGAGCTTAAGGCTACCCTAAACTGCATAGAGAGACACTATTTAAAAAAGAAATAAAAAATCAACAAAACAAACAAATACAAAAAATCTTTTCTCCTTCTAAATTAACCATCTCTTATGTTTTATTACCATAATGGAAAACTAACACACATCAAAACACACACACACACATACACACACACACACACACACACACACACACACACACACACACACATGAAAGAGCCTACTGCTATTACTATTCCTGACAATGTGAAAGAGATTTTGGAATTGGCTGTAGTAGAGTTCTGAAAACTTTGGAGAAATGAACTAAAGAAATCTAGACTATGTATGCAGAGCTTAAAGAAAAATTCTGATGAGGGTTTAAAAGACCAGAACACTGATAGAACTGAGAACAGTAAAGATTATGTGCATGAGGTTGCAGGTGGAAAAGGACTTGAGACTTGGACTGAAGGCCTCCTTTGTACATCACAGCAAGGAATTTGCCTTCCCTTCATCCATGCCTGGGGGGTTACAAGAGATCAAGTTCAGAGACACTGTGCTAGTTTAATAGATAGAGGCAGCAGCTATATTCAAGGCAGCACTATAATCAGGCAGCAACAGGGGTACTGTTGGCTGGGGTTTTTTGTTTTTGTTTTTGTTTCTGTTTTTGTTTTTGCCAATTTTACAGTGAGAATCAGGAGAAAAAGCAGAGCAGAAAGATTTTTTAAAATATGCAGTTGGCATGAAGGTGTTACCAAGGAGGTTGTGGAGAGTAGCACGGTTGAAAAGAAGCCAGAGGTGGCTTTGCATCTGAGTCACTGGCAAGACCCCAAATAAAAGACGTAATAGTGCAAAGTTATTTCAAAAACATTCCAAGATAGAGTCTTTTGAACAAAGAGTTCTGGATGTCCTTCTTAGCTAGTATCACCTAAGATATCAAGGTACTTAGAGGCTGCTGCTGCTGTGGTTCAAGCAGGCCCAACTCTAGGTCAAGCCAGTGGCAGAGCCTGGCTTCATTCATGCGATGCTACTTTGGCAAGAATGCAGAACGCAAGAGTTTTGGTGTCAAGGAGACTTCTGCTGAGATTTGAAAGGGAAGCCTGAGAGAGGGGCACTGTATAGCACAGAGCCCTTGGAAGCATTCCCCCCATAGGCCAATAAATGGAGCTATGAAAGTGAGGCAAAAACTACAGTGAAGATCTCATGAAGATGGAAATGCCATGAAGATGGAACAACCTGCTGGATGAAGCTGCAGGCAACATACAAAACCATTTCAAGACCATGACCATGTTGGAACATCCAGACAGGCCATGCAAGTGGGGTTGTCAGCATTCGGCCACAGTGTGCCCCGAATGCTGCTCATGGGGGTTTAGGAGTTGGCATTTTCTTTGCTACCTATTTCTCTTGCTTTATTCCAATCTCTCCTGGCTATATTTTTATTCCTCCTTTTTGGCTAGGAATGTTTACCTTGTGTCATCATATTTTAGAATTATGTATTTTTTATTATTTTTACAGGGGATCATAGTTTGAGTTTGCCTTGAGTCTCAGGAGACTTTAGACAGACTTTTGAACAATATCAAAACAGGACTTTTTGCAGTCTTGGAGCTGGACAATATATTTTGCATTGTGAGATGAAAGTGAGTTTTTGGGCGCAGTGGTTGAATGCTATAGAAAGGATTAGTGTCCTTCAAATGCTTGGTCCCCAAACTATGATACTATCTGGAGACAAGCCCCTGTGACCTATAAGAGAGGAAGCCTAGTGAGGCAACCTTTGAAGGGAATTATCAGATGGTTCTCTTTTCTTCTTTTCATCTTTGTTATTTTATTTTTCGCAGCCATGAGGTGAACAGGGCTTCTCTAACATGTTTATCCACTGAGGTCTGTTGCCTTGCCACAGACCCAAAAGCAACAAGACCCACCAACCATGAACTGAACCCTCCAAAACTATGAGCTAAAGTAAACACTTCCTCTTTACAAATTGATTATGTCAGCTATTTTGTTATAGTGACAGAAATCTAACAACATTTGTGATGCTTTTTCCAGTATCTTGGCATTCACCATTTGTCAACTAGGAATGGCATTTATCCTTGAAAGAATAGATGGATTGTTAGGGAAGCAGCAGGCACAAGGAATTACAGCGTTAGAGAACAGAAATGTGTGTCAGGTTAAACAGATGGGCCTGGGTTCTAAAACAGGAAAAGAAATGTGAGTGAGAATATAGAAATATAAGGAGAAATGGCAGTTTACTTGATGTGATAATAGATGCCAAACAGAGAGCAATTAAAACAAAATGTACTCATTCATTTACACAGAAGATAAAGCACAATCAACAGT
>RJWM01040833.1:0-15250 GCA_004363535.1 Dasyprocta punctata
GCTTTTGAATGCAGGGACATTCTGAATTTTGGTCACTGACCAAATCTTAGTTTTGTATACAGAGACAAAGTAAAATGAAACAGACAAATAAAATTTCCCATCCCACAGTGTGACTTCTAAGGATCGGTTTATTCTATGTTTGAACACCCCTCATAAGACCTGTGATTGAAATTAAATAGCCATGAATTCATTATTTCAGCATTGTGGAAAAAGATTTGAGTATGGAATTGAAAGATCTTTTTCTTTATGCCACTGCTTTACAAAATGG
Source organism: Dasyprocta punctata (assembly GCA_004363535.1). Classification (NCBI taxonomy): domain Eukaryota; kingdom Metazoa; phylum Chordata; class Mammalia; order Rodentia; family Dasyproctidae; genus Dasyprocta; species Dasyprocta punctata. The sequence continues at coordinate 269 of RJWM01040833.1, forward strand.
AATTGAATTCAACATTCAGGTCATTTAAACAGAATTAAAGTGTTACAAGGAGCAGTAATGGTTAATCTTGTTCTCAGATACTGGCAATAAAATCTGGACTTTTATCATGCTCTACATGTAACTGATATATATTTTATCCTTTATGTCATGTAATATAAGTATTAGTTACATGATATAGTTCAAAGATAGCATGTTTAAAATCTATTTTTCCTGGAAGATGAACAGGTAATAAAAATATAAAAACACCTGTAGACATGTGTCTGTAGTGTGTTAATTTTATGAAACAAGCAACATGGTAGTGAACGTTCTTAATGTTAACATTTGTACATTTACTGCCACAATATTTTAACGTCGTTGTGCCTTTTACTTAATCTTTTACTGAACAGCTTCATTAATATATTTTGCCTTCAAATTGCTGCAATAAGTTGTAGAAACTTATGAAGACAGTCAGAGAGAGGTATATCTCACTCATATTTTCTTGTTCTCTAGGAAGTTTTGATAATATAAATTATTTCTTTCACTGTAGCAAAACTAAGGTAGGAAGAGATGGGCGGCAGGCATGGGCAGTGTGCAGGGAAGGCTCGCCAGGCTCTGTCTGCAGGCTGCATGGAATTTGGAAAGTCATGGCCCTGCCCCTGCTGCAGTCCCTGCTGAGCACGTAAATCATGGGTTTCCACTGCACACAGAGTAAGGAACCTCCTCGCTGGCTCTCGGGGTTTGAAAGCGAACATTCAAATGTGACGCAGTGACCTGTCAGCTACGGCACATCTTTTCATTTATCAAATCATTAGTCATAGTTGTGGAGAGAACTTGGACTGGTTGCCCCTTGAATCATGCATTTTCCCCTCCCTGGTCTCCTGAAGTGCACAAAGCTGTCACCTTCCTGCTTTTGTGAATTGCCTGTTCCAAATGCCTGACCTCAGGGTGCATGGCTATGCCTATGTAAGGCCCTGGCATAAGGGATCATTGTTCATTTGATTTGAGATGATTGTGTGAAATTTGAATATTAGAGAAATGCCAGTGTTCAGAACCATGGCTAAGATACAGACCAAAAGATCTGTGTAGATCTACTAAGAGCAATAAACCACTCAAAAGCATCCTTGACTTTATTTCTGGTCACTATTTCATTGTGGCTATGCGGAGACTCCATTTTTGCCCCTTTTTTTTCTGGTAGATTAATTATACATCAGCCTTAAATACTCTTTGTGCCCGCATCCTTTGCAATGATATCCTAGGCTTCCTCTTTCAAGAGTTGGGGTCTATTTTCCCACCACTGGGGTCTGGCCCAGTTAGTGACTTTCTCTGACCCACAAAGAGCAAAGAAGTTGAGGTGTGCTAGTTCTCAGCACCATCTTCAAGCAACTGTGCACACCTCTGCTTCCTGTCTTGGAATCCTGCCATATTAGTGTGAACCATGCAAGCTTGCTACAAGAAGAGAAAGAGGGCAACATAGATAGCTTGTTCAAGGTGCAGGCCTCCCAGACGAATCACCTCTGCTGCATGATAGCTGAAAACAGATGTGCAAATGAACTCTAATGAGACCAGAACTACCACTCAGCTGAGCCTAGTCTAGATTGCCAACTTCAGAATCATGGATGGTATTTCAAGCTATAACACAGAAAAAGTTAATTAGTACAGCTGTCCATGTTTAAAGCTATTCTTAATTTTCAAGAAATAGCAAGTGTAAGTCAAAATACCTCAGCAGAAGTTGCAAATACAAATTTCTATAGGAGCTAGAGAAGTTATGCAATTGAGCAAGATAGCCAAGAATAAGAAAATTTACCAGCCTTCTTCATTTTCATTTTGTAAATTTTTGAGCAAAGTAGTTGGTTTATAACAATTTTTAAATTCTTATTTATTTCTATTTCACTTTATATATTTAAAGTGTGCATGGTGTTTTGATACCCATATGCACAGTGAAATTATTACTACAGCCATGCAAATTAACCTGTTACCACATACTTTTACATCCTCTTTGATATCTCCTAAGATCTACTCTCTCAGTAAACTTTCAGATGCAATATAATATTGTTAACTATAGTCTTCAGACTGCATTAGGTGCCTAGACTTGTTTGTTGTATATAACTGAAAATTTGTACCGTATGGCCTACATTTCCCTGTTTCCCATCTCTGGTAACCATTATTCTGTTCTCTATTTCCATATATTCAACTTTTTAAGATTCTGTGTAAGATCATGCAGTTTTGGATTTTCTATCTGTGGCTTGTTTCACTTACTATAGTGCCCACTATGTTTATCCATGTTGCTGTTGATGGAGCATCTCCTTTTTATGTTTTGATAGCATCCTATTTAAGTAAGGCACCCTATTTAATAGGAAAATATCTGTAACTTTCAATTTAGGTTGTTTCTGTGTCTTGGCTATTGGGAGTAATGATCCAGTGAACACAGGAGTACAGATGTCTATAAAAGGTAATTTCTTTTATAAATGTATCTAGTCAAAGGACTGCTTGATAATATAGTGGTTCCATTTTTAAGATTTTGAGGTGCCTCAATGCTCTTTTCCCTAATAATGTACTGATTTTCATTCCTATAGACACTCACCAGAATTTCCTTTTTTCCACATCTTAGCCAAGAGAAAAATATGTTCTACATCTAATCATCAGGGAAATGGAAATCAAAGCCACACATTTTAGGATGGTGTATCAGGTAATATGCTATGTATCCCCAAGTCCTCATGTACTTTTGATGGGGCTGAGTCTGATGCTTGTGATCAGTTTGTTGTCTAGCGCCAGGATTAATGACGTGACTGCTACACCCGCCCAGGGGTGGAGCTGAGATACAGTGTAAGGGAAGGCGGGTCTTCTGCTTCCTTCCTGTCTCTCTCACCAGCGCGCCTTGCTGCTCACGGCTGCCATGAAAGACAGCCCTGCCCCGCCACGCTGCATTGGAGCCAACTTAAGTATGGACTGAAACTCCCGAGAAACTGTAAGAATAAACCTTTCCTTCCCTAATTTTGGGTGTCAGGTATTTTGTCTCGGCAACGAGCGAAAAGTAACTAAGACAGATGGCTATTACTGAAAACATATAAAGGTAAGTTGATAGAAAAAGGTAAATTATATATTGTATATATAATTTGAGTATTTTTACTATTTTCTTGGATTTTAATGTGTTCTTTGCACTTGAGAGAAAGAAGTACAAATAGCCAACAAATACATGAAAAATTATTCGACATTACTGGCCACTGGAGAAATGCAAATTAAAGCAATGCGAAGATTCCATCTTACAGCAGAAAGAATGACAGTCATTAAGAAATAAAGAAAACAACAGATGCTGGTGAGACTGTGGTAAAAAATGAAACCTTCCTACACTGCTGTGGGAATGTAAAGTATCCAATCATTGTAGAAATCAGTATGGAAATTCCTCAGAGAACTAAAGTTAGAAATTCTATATGATCCAGCTATCCCCTTTTTAGGTATCTTCTGCAAAGAGCTTGAAACATCATACTACAACGATTTTCACATACCCATATTTATAGCAGCATAATTCAAAATAACTGGAAGCAGCCTGTTTATCCATCAACCAATGACTAAATAAGGAAAACGTGGTATCATACATAATGGAATACTACTTGGCTACAAAGGACAAACTTAAGACTTTTTCAGGAAAATTGATGCTCCTTGAAAATGTAATGGTGAGTGCAAACAACAAGTACACAAGCTTAAATGCCATGTTGTATCCCATTTAAGTAAGGCAAAGTACAAACAGCACAATAAAAGATGGGCAGAATGGGATGAGGGGATAGATCTATTGCGAATGTGAAGGAGTCCAGAAGATTGGGTGACCAGAGTGAAAGTGAAGGGGAAATAAGTAGAATAAAGATATGCCGTGGAAAGGAACCTAATCACCTCCATAAATGTAAGTATTATATGTCATAAACACAAGATAACATAATAATATCAACAAGAATGAAAATGCAGAGAAAGGATTTAGAGAAGGCAGGTAGGTGGGAAATTAAGAAAAGAGTGAAGCTATATATTATGCATAGGTACCCACTCTCCAAGGTGATTATAAACACCATGCATTGCAAACATGTACTAATTTAAAAAAAAAGAAAACTAACTGGGGCATTTTACTTGTTTTTAAAACAGCTTTAAAATTAAATTTTTCCTATTGAGCTGTGTCAATTTCTTACATATTTTGGATATGAATTCCTTATCAGATGTATGCTTGCAGATGTTTCCTCTCAATCCATGTGACTTTTTTTAGTTTATTGAGATTCTTCTTTGTTGTACAAAAGATTCTTTTAGTTATTTAAATTGATGTGGCCCACTTTAGTTTTGATATTGTTACCTGAACCCTGTGTTTTCCTCCAAGAATTGTATAGTTTTTGACTTTAGATTTAGAACTTTAATTTATCTGAGTTGATTTTTTATTATGGTGTAAGGTCAGGTTCCAGCTGTAATTCCACATCTGGAACTCTATTTTTCCATTAGTTTATGTCAAAGAGATTACCTTTTCTCCATTATTCCTTCTTAGTAATCTGCTGAAAACTAGTTGATGATACTTTCAGGGCTTTTTAATGGTCTTTTTATTCTTTTTCACCTCTCCATTTCTCTGTGTTTATGCCAGTACTCCAGTGTTTTAATTACCATACCGTTGTAATGCAGTTTGAAATCAGGAAGTGTAATGCTTCCAATTTTGTTTTTCTTTTTCAAAACTGCTTTTGTTATTTAGAATCTTTGAGTTCTATATAAATTTAAGAATTGTTTTGTATTTCTGTGAAAATGCTGCTGGAATTTTGTTACGAATTTTATTGAATCTGTATATTGCTTTGTGTAATGCAAACATTATAGCAAAATCATTTCTTCACATGCACTTGGTGTGCTGCAATTAGATACAACTTGAGCAGATCTCCAAAGGTTTATGTGCTTGCAGCTTACTCCTAGCATGACAGCATTGGGAAGGAACAGAACCTTTAAGAAATAAAGCCCAGGGGAAATGATTATGTCACCAGGGCACTACCCAAGGAAGGGACAGAGCTCTCACCATGTAGCAAAAAAGGAAGCTTGGCTTTTCAGTCTTCCTGGCTTTAGTTTGACCTTGAGATCTGTCTCCCACAAGGACTCCCACCTCTGTATGTGTCTGTCATGATCTTCCACCCAGGTCTACCTGACTGCCCTGGCCTATCCTGATCTTTTAGCCTCCACAACAGAGCTAATCCAGCTTCTTTTCCTTATAAGTATTCAAAATTTAGTATTTTGTTATAGCTACAAAAAACAGGGTGAGATAGAATGTCTGCATTAATTTGTGTTTTATTGAATTCATTCATCAATTTTTAACAGTTTTCAGTTTACAGAAATTTCACTTCTTTGGTTGCATGTATTTCTAAGTATTTTACTCTTTTTGATAATATCATTTGTGTATTGGGTGATATACTATGTACCCCCAAGTCCTCATACTTTTGATGGGGCTGAGTTACTGGTTTGTCATCCGGCATGGGGATTGGCAATGTGAGTACTACACCCGCCCAGGGGTAGAACTGACATACAGTGTAAGGGAAGGTGGGTCTTCCTCTTGCACTTCCACCCTCTCTCTCTCATGCATGCACGCCCTCTCTCTCTCACCAGTACATCTTGCTACTTGCAGCCACCATGAATGGCAGCCCCGCCACACCACACTGCCTTGGAGCCAACTAAGCACAGACTAAAACTCCTGAGAAACTGTAAAAAATAAACCTTTCCTTCCCTAATTTTGAGTATCAGGTATTTTGTCTTGGCAATGAGTGAAAAGTAACTGAGACAGAATTTGGTACCAGAGGAGTGGGGTTGTTGCTGTGACTATTCCTGACCATGTGGTTCAAAAGCTTTTGGAAATGGCTTGTGGAAAGAGTTTGGAAAGGTTCACAGATGTTGCCTGAATGCATAGAGCTGGAACAGCCTAGGTTGTTCTGTATGGGAGATTCTGGTCAGAACCTAGAAGACCAGAAGGCTGATAGGAAGCCTGCCGGTAAAGACCAGGCTTGGGAGGCTTCTGCTGGGAGGAAGGACTGCACTGGGTGTTGGACTCCACACACTGTGTGTTATGGCTTTGTAGAAAGTTTGTCTGTGCTCTGCCCGTGCTCAGAGACTTTGCCTGAGACTAAGATTAAGGGTGATGGACCTATTAGTCTCATGGAAGAAATCTCCAGGCAACCAAATATTGAAATGGTGGCCTAGCTTTTGTTGGGGGCATTTAGTCAGATTTATGTTGTGAATAAAGAGCAGGGAGCCTGGCATGATGATGGCATGATGATTTAAAACATGAGTTTGGCCAGGAAGCTATGGATCGTAAAGGTTGAGCTGAGACCTTGATTGCTGAGAAGGAACAAAGGAACAAAAAAGATGGCCTGGGGGACATCTCAGGAAGCAGCAGACCTCCACCCTTTGCAGCCTGATACTGACAAAGGTGAAAGAGTTTGCTTGGAGGAAAAAGCCACAGAGCACCCTGTCCTGGAGTGGCGACAAAAAGCCGCAGATTGCCTTGTCCTAGAGTGGCAACAGAGGCCACAGGAGATTTTAAAAGGTTCACAGCTGCACCAGATTCCAGAATTTCGGCAGCATAGAGAGGCTGTTCCTCACAATCAGGTCCAGTGAGCTCAGTGATCGAGGCAGTTGACCCCTATAGCCAAGAGAGAGGTAAGCCTGGCTACTGCTCCAGCCTGCAGTGGACCTTGGCAGCATCCACATGGCACTGGTTTTAAGTACAAGAAAAGGCTAAGGCAGCTTCCACCTCACCTGCAGAGAGCAGTGTGTAAAGACGTAAGAGTGAAGCCAAAGAGTATGGGTCGTCCAAGGAAAGCTATGGAAGTTAAGACCCCTGAAAGTGACACAGGGGTGGAATTGCTCAAGCCTTTTAGAGCTTGCAACCAGGTTTCTTCAGATGCTAAGCATAGAACTCCAGGACTTAATGTTTGCCCTGCTGGATTTTGGGCTTGCTTTGGTTCCAATGCTTTGTATTCCCCTGTTGGTAACTTTTGGAATGGTAATGTTTACCTTGTGCCTTTATATGTTGGAAGTGCTTAACCTCGTTTTCATTTGTACAGGGGGTTACAGATAAGAGTTTGCCATAGATCTCAGAGAAGATTTGGGACTTCAACTTTTCAACAGTGCTGAAACTGTTAGGACTTTGGCAACTCTTGGAAATGAACTAAATGTCTTTTATATTATGGATGTATATGAGTCCTTGGGGGTCCAGGGGTGGAATGTATTGGGTGATACTATGTACCCCCAAGTCCTCATATACTTTTGATGGGGCTGAGTTATTGGTTTGTTGTCTGGCACAGGAATTGGCAGTGTGAGTGCTACACCCGCCCAGGGGTAGAGCTGACATACAGTGTAACGGAAGGCGGGTCTTCCTCTTGCACTTCCACCCTCTTTCTTGTGCGTGCACGCCCTCTCTCTCACCAGCACACCTTGGTGCTTGCAGCCGCCATGAATGGCTGCCCTGCCACACCGTGCTGCCTTGGAGCCAACTAAGCACAGACTGAAACTACCAAGAAACTGTAAGAAATAAACCTTTCCTTCCCTAATTTTGGGTGTCAGGTATTTTGTCCTGGCAATGAGTGAAAAGTAACTAAGACAATTTGGGATTTTTAAAATTTCTTTTTTGGATAGGCCATTATTGATGTAACAAAATGCAACTAATTTTGTATGTTGATTTTATGTTAATTTTTACTGAATTTTTTCTTTTGTTCTAATTTTTTTATGAATTCCTTATGATTATCTACACACAACATCATGTCATCTGTGAATTGAAATAATTTCTTTTCTTCATTTATGATTTAGATTGCCTTTACTTCTATATTTTAAAAAATAACCAGAGCATTACTTATACTGACTGTGGTGAGCACAGTAAGGAATGGCAGGAACTCTGAGGCACTGGAGAAGCCTTACTCTGTCTAAGGCTGGAATGGGGGACTCCAAGTAGTTAGGAGCTGTGCAGAGCTGTGGACTTAATAGTGCTGCATAATTTTCACTTCTTATTAGAAAGAAATAGTGTGTATTCCTTATGTTAGATATCCTGACTTTTTTTGATGGGTTATATGTAAAGAAAATCTATGAACCTGGAATTGCCACATACACTATCCTACTGTAATATTTAAGCTACAGTAATGTGAGGCTTATACTGGAAGGTGCTCCAGAGTGGTGGAAAGATTAGCTGGTGGAAGGTAAAGCTGGACTTCAGAAAAGAATGCATTTGCTTATTCCAGAGTCAAATCCAGAGATTAGTAAGCAATGGGAAAGAGAAGGAAAAAGAAGAGAGAATTAGAAAAGTGTTGAAGGGTGGGAGGAAAAGGGAAGCAAATCAGAAATATACATTTAGAGACTATTGGGACTTTGGGAAAGCACAATTGCTGTGTAAGTGTCAAAGTAACAACCATTTGTACTTCCTATATTATAGTTCAGGAAGAGTTTCTACTAACTTCATCTAAATTGATCACTGCATGTAATGGCAGCTACTGAAAACATCTGCAATAAATTTGGGAATAAAAGCGAAGGATTTTCTGACAGTAACCTTGATTAGAGGTGAATAGGGGAGCAGGTTCAAGAGAGAGAACTCCTTGATGCAGTCCATCTGTCTGGATTGAGAGACAGTGGCACAGTATTTGGTAAAGTCCTCCAGTAACGGACTATTGCATGCATCTCATGAACAGAGATGATGGTGAATATGCAGCAAACTAAGCCTCCATCAGTGTGGGACAACCTCTCAAGGTCTCACTGAGCCCTCCTTCCTGCAAATGTGCAGTGTGCCACCCCAAACACTCCAAACGATCATGGAATTGCAGTTTTAAAATGTCTTAATGATTCCTCAGCCCTTTGCAAATAAAGCTCAAGCATCTTAGCTTAATGTGGCACTTGTCAATTGTTCAGTTTTGACAAGCAGATAATAATGGAAAAATGTAACTGTGCCTGTGGAGGGATGCACGTCTCACTGTGAACCTAGCCTATCCACCATGGTATGTTTCTAACCATTGAAAGGACCCATCTGTGTCCACTGTTCATATGTAGCAGTGTTCTAGGAGACCTCATGACATTTAAGCCATGGCAAGAACATAGCAGCATGTAGAACTGGTCCTTCTCCAGAAAGGAAAAAATACAATCAACTTTATGATTGGCCAGAAGTAGTTTACCAATGAAACTTGCTATTTTTAGAGCAGAGAAACAAAGGGAACTCTAGATTTTCACAAGCTTTGTGTTTTCTATGAAGTTTTTCATTCTATGAAGAGCTTCATCTATGAAATAAAATAATTGGTACAGAATATTGTTATGAATATCTTAACCTCAAAATGCTACAGGGATCTCATTATATGGAGTGATGTGTGCAGATTTTTAATACTCAGTTGTACTACAAAAAGTTTCTTTATAAAAAGATTTTGACTGGCAGAATGGATCAAGAAACAGGATCCAACAATATGCTGTACACAAGAAACATCTGACTCAAAAGGAAACTCATAGACTGAAAATCAAAGGATGCAAAACAATATTTCACATAATAGGAACCCAGAAAAAAGCAAGGGTGGCTATTCTGTTTGCACACAATGTAAACTTCAAATCAAAAATGATCAAAAGAGATAAAGAAGGTCACTACATACTTCTTAGAGCAAAAATTCAAGAGGAAGAGAAAACAAACATAAATATATATTCACCAAATACAGGAGCGCACAACTATATAAGACAAATACTAACAAACATGAAAAACCACATATACAATAACGCAGTTGTAATGGGGGACCTTAATACCCCATTGTCACAAAGAGATGAATCAATTAGACAAAAAGTCAGCAAAAAATAACACAACTGAATTAAACCTGTGAACAAATGGACTTACTAGATGTTTACAGAGTGTTCCATCAAACACCATCAGAATACACATTCTGATCTCAGCTGCACATGGGACAAATCTAAAATAGACCAAATATTAGCCCATAGAACATGCTTAAGTAAACGCAAAGGGATAGATACTATCCCATGCATATTATCTGACCATAGTGCACTGAAATTGGAAATTAATGGCAAAACAAACTGCAAAGCCTACATAAACACATGGAAATTAAATAACACCCTCCTGAACAACCAGTAGATCACAGATCAAATTAAAGCAGAAATTAAACAATATCTATAATTCAAAGAAAATGCAGATACAACATACCAGAACCTGTGGGATGCTATGAAAGTGGTCCTAAGGGAAACATATAGCAATGAATTGTCACATCAGGAAAACAGAATCAACACAAATAAACTAAGGCTACACCTCAAGCTTCTAGGAAAAAAAGAGCAAGACAAGTGCAAAGCTCACAAAAGGGAGGAAAGTATAAAGATCAGAACTGAAATTAACATAATTGAGACTAAGAAAACAATACAAGGAATTAATGAATTGAAAAGTTGGTTCTTTGAAAGAATAAACAAAATTGATTAACCTGTATCCAACCTTATCAAGAAAAGGAAAGAAAAAACTCAAATTCATGAAATGAGTGATGAAAAGTGTCAAATTGCTACAAATCCTGTGAAAATTCAGAAGATCATGAACACCTACTTTGACAATCTTTACTCATATAGTCTGGAAAACACAGAGGAAATGAACAGATTCCTACAAATGCACAAATTATTAAAGATGAATCAAGAAGATATAAAAACTTGGAATAACCCAATATCTGTTACTGAATTTGAAAATGTAATGAAAAGCTTACCAACAAAGAAAAGCCCAGGTCCTGATGGATTCACAGCTGAATTCTGCAAGAAATTTAGAGAAGATTTAATACCAATGCTCCTCAAACTCTTTAATGAAATTGAAAGAGAAGCAATCCTCCCTAACTCATTCCTGGAGGCAAGTATTACTCTGATACTAAAATCGTGAAAGAGCCAACCAAAAAGGAGAAGTGTTGGCCAATCTCCCTAATGAACATCAATGCAAAAATTCTCAATAAAATACTAGCAAATAGAATGCAGCAAATTATTAAGAAGATTATACATCATGACCAAGTGGGATTCATCCCAGGAATGTAGGGATGGTTCAACATATGCAGATCAATAAATGTAATACACCACATCAATAGAGCCAAAGACAAAAATCACATGATCATCTCAATGGATGCAGAAAAAGCTTTTGATAAAGTCAAACACTTGTTCATGATAAAAATCCTACAGAAAATTGTAATAGATGGTATCAACCTCAATCTAATAAAAGGCATCTGTGACAAACCAACAGCCAACATTATACTAAATGGACAAAAACTGAAAGCTTTCACTCTAAAATCAGGAACAAGATAATGATGTCCACTATCACCATTCCTAACCCATATAGTTCTGGAAACATTACCCAGAGCAATTAGATAAGAGAGAAAAAAAAGGAATAAGGATAGGAAAAGAAGAAGTTAAATTATGACTATTTGCAGATGACTTGATACTCTACATAGACAAGCCCCAAAACTCCATCAAAAGACTAGATTAATAAGCAAATTCAGCAGTGTAGCTGGATACAAAGTCAACACTCAAAAATCAATAGCATTCCTGTACACAACAAACTCACTTAGAGAAAAAGTATGGAAAAAGCATTTTTTCACAATAGCATTGAAAAAAATGAAATACTTAAGAATTAACCTGACAAAGGATGTAAAAGACCTATACACTGAAAACTATAGTACTCTGAAAAAGGAGATTGAAGAGGATGCCAGCAAATAGAAGGTATCCCTTGCTCTTGGATAGGAAGAAACAACACAGTAAAAATAGCCATACTCCCCAAACTGTCAAACAGATTTAATGCAATTCCTCTCAAAATAACATTAACATACCTCACAAATCTTGAGAAAACATTCCTAAATTTCATTTGGAAACAGAAGAGACCTCAAATAGCAAAAGCAATCCTGGGCAACAAAGGCAAGGCAGGAGGCATCCCAATCCCTCACTTGAAATTATACTACGAAACTAGTGTGATAAAACCAGCATGGTACTGGCAAAAAAACAAAAACAAAACAAAAAAACAGACCGGAGTTTCAGTGGAACAGATTAGAAGATGCAGACACAACTGCAAAGACACTCAGCTACCTTATCTTCAAAAAAGGATACACAGAGTCACAGGCACATACTAAGGAATGCAGAGCTCTATTGTTTTTTTTTTCAAGAGAATTAGTAAAGCGCAAGTGCTTGAAAATCGAGGCAGAACAAATAAAACCTAGAGTACAAGAAGTGTAATGAAAATGAAAGATAATACAAAAAGTGATGAGGTACTTCTTAGTAAAAATCATGAAAAAACAAGAGGCAACAAACTTCCCTCTGTGTGCCAATTTGAAGATGCTATTTAGGAATTTAAGTAGACAAGACCCACAAACATTAAGAAAGCGATATTGAAACAAATGTGAGCTCAGAAGTGTTAGTATGGCAGACTTGTACTGTAATCAAGAAAGATTCAAATACAAACAAACCTCCAATGCTTTCTGTTCATAATTGCATTATAGAAGTGAAGTAAACCAAGGAAACAGAGGAGAACCAAGTATATTGAAATTAACCCAGTATCTAACAAAGAATCTGGCCTATAGGATGCTCACAGAAAAATACTGATGGCTTAATTACAATTGGTTATTTAATACATACATGAGCAATTGTAATCATCTTTAAAACTCCCTCTTAGCAGAGATAAACAATGACTTCTGATTTTAATGGAACACAGGTGAGTGTTGAGCAGGGACAAAAAGAATAAACCATTCCCAGCAATTTGTCAGTGCAGAAGAGCTGCAAAACTGGTTGTTAAGAGGGTTATAAAAGTATGAGAAAAGAAGAAAAAAATTGACAATAAAGGTTTTCTCTTTGCATGGCACATGGTACTCTGGAGGCTGAGGCAGAAGAATTGCAGTTCCGAGCACAACCTGAGTAACTTAGTTAGACTGTGTCTCAAAATTAAAATAGAGCTGGAGATGTAACTCTGTGTGAAGATCCTGGATTCAGCCCCCTGTTCTGAATAAAAAAGATTTTCTGAACATAATTATAGGTGTAAGGAAAATCATTGGTGGGAAGAGAGACAATGATGATTTAGGACATAGAAGAGTTGACTGGTGTGAGTCCAGAAAGGGGAATGAGGGCACACGAAGGATGGAAGGAAAGTGCTCAAATGTTAAAAGTAGGCAGGCAACTTCTGCAAAAAACTTAAAAGGATCAAGCTGAGTGAAGGATGTGTGATATGAAGAGGAAAGATTAATTTCAAAGTAAGTGTGACCTTCTTGCTTGATGACTTGGGAGTCTACGGGGTGGCTGCTTGGATTGAAGAAAGCCTGGGGTAGAAACTAGTGGGGACTGAAGTTTAGACTCCACCGGAACTGAGTATGTTGTTTCTTCTGCTGCAGAAACTGTCCTGTGCAGTACTCTCTGATTGTGCACAATGTGAAACTCACTTGGAGGCCAAGCAGATGGAGTCCAGCTCATCCTGCTCACCTGTGACAGCAGTGATTTAAATGTAGTGTCTGGATTCCCAAGGCTTTTCCGACTTTATGACAGGTGAGTTGGGCTGTAGCTTTGATGAGTAGCTACGTTCTTGATGTTCTGAGCCATTGACACAGACTTATATACTGGGTATTGTGGGAGGTCACTGTAGGCATCCCAGGCACAGAACCTTTCTGTCCTCATCGTGTATAAAGGAAGAGATTGTGGCTAGGATTAAAAATAGACAACATCTGGTAATTTAGCTCAGTTGCCTAAGCACCTGCCTCGCAGGCTAGGGGCTGTGAGTTTGATCCCTGGTACCAAAAAATAAAAATAGACAACAAAACAACAAAAATAGAGAAATACTAAAATTTTTATTCTGCCCCTTTCTTACTGTTTGATCTTTACAAAAAAAAAATCTTACTGGTAAAATGGAGATGATCCCTTTGTTGTACAACTCTTGATTAATAAGATTATACAAATTAAATGTAATATCCAATAAAATACTAGTTGTAAAATAATTAAATCCCTCCTGCTCTCTCCCTTTACTTGTTCTTTCTTCTTCCTGGAAGCTCTCCTGACGCCTGTCTCTCCCGACCCAGCCCACACTGACCAACCCAGGCTGTTGCACTCTCGGCCTGCCTCAATCACAGCTGAAAATCTTTATCTCAGTAAAACACATGCCCAGGTCGGAGTGAGCTCACCCATGAAACCACAGCACATGCGGTGAAACTTAGGAGATGCCATGTGGTGAACCTAGACTGTGGAATAAATGCACAGAAGACAGCGATGCAGCACACTGAATTTTTTGTAATTCTCTGATAGGGCTTCCAAGCATAGGAAAGTTGTGGGACCCTGGAAATCTGGAATAAAGTTCAAAACAATTTTAACAAAGACCTGCTGCATGAATTGAACATTTCTTGTGCATTTAGGCATTGAATTTTATGTAGTATTTAAGCTGTGATGTAATTATTTCAAATTTAAGCAGGCAAACTTTATTGTTTGGGTGTCTTGGAAGGAATTTTAACCTGAGAGGTTATCCAAAAATAATAAGCCACTCAGAAAAGCATGCTTACTTAATCAAACACAGAAGTTGAGCATAAGTGTTCTATAAAACAGTTTAAAGTTTGACTAATGATATTTTCAAGTCTCAGGTAATTTTTTAAAAACATATTTTAAGATTGAGATTAGAAATAGTGGGAGCAAAATTTTTAATTATTTTAAGTAGAAAAAGAGCAATCTTGCCTAAAGTGTCATCAAATGTAAATGCCTTCTTTTTATTGCAACAAACAAATTTAGTACCCAGAATTCAGTGGTCCAGGACATCAACTGTAGCAAACTCCCCGAGCGTTATTGATTAAAATAAGAACTAACAAGAGTTGCCACTCAGGGCTGGGGCGAGCAGAGCTGGTGAGTGGGAGCCGCAGCGAGGCCTCTGCCCTGGATTCCACTAAGAGGTGGTAATGAAACATTTTATGGGCCATGGTTTTGCTGTCTGTGCTCAGCTCGCAGGGGCTGCGCACGCGTTGGCAGCGCGGGAACCGGGAGGAGTAGGAGGGAGTGCCGGGAGCTGGG